>JALIZH010015223.1:0-158454 GCA_030522465.1 Rhipicephalus appendiculatus
ATATTCCAAAATGGCAACGGACAGCTATCTCCTAGTGTTCGCGGTGCAGATGACCGGTAGCTGGAAACATGAAATACCGCTACACTTTGTTTTACAAAAAAATCTGTTTAAAACGTAGATGAATGGACTACCTGCTACAAGCGAGTGAGAAAGCACTACGGCGATAATTACAGTACAATACACATTCAATAGTTTTACGTATAGAACAAAAAAATAGAGCGGTACTTATATCACGTGTGTAATCACTCTTGCATAATGAAGCGTATGTGCAATAAGCTTATAAAGACCATGTAACCCTGATGCCTATTAACAGGAAGAATTTAGAATGCTTTTTGATTACACCCGTGCTGCTGACATAAAAGCCACGAAATCCATCCTTTTCGCTCCATCTCGCATCGAAAGTTTCGCCCCTGGGGACTGTTTCATAGAATATACCAGCGCATCATGCTCCCCGACCAATTGATTTTATCACCGTACTATATGTCCCATCTCTCTGGTGATAGCTCTGAGCAGGGTGTCGGAACGAAATGTTTTTCGTTACGGTTTTATTTTCGTTCCACCGCAAAAAGTTCCCTTCCGTCTCTGTTCCGGAACGAAAAAAAAAAGTTCCGTAACGGTTCTTAAAGTTATTTATTTGGATGCAAAATTTTGAAGTTAGAGTAACGATAAAAATACACTAAAAGCTCAGTAACTCAAACTCGGTTAATTCGAACTTACAGTTCATTCGAACTGACAGAGCCCTATGTATTTCTATGGGGGAAAACTCCCGATAATTCGAACGCTTCGGTATCTACAACGATTAATTCGAACTAGGAGCCCCCCGGATTTCGTCCCTCCTCGCATAAATCGGCCAATAATGACCACAATGCGGCCCAGAATGATCACCCAAATTACTCATTACTTTCATCTGTGTAAAACAAGTGTAGTGATTGATTTCCATGTATGCTTTTATGGTTCTAAAGTCATCTGTTTGCTGCTACTGCTGTATGGGTGGCTCGGCCCAGTCAGGCAATGTTTGCCTTTAGCCGTGTCTCTTTGGACAATTTCAATATTGTTCTAAATAAACTAATAAAGAGACACTTTAAATTTTGATTGCGTTAACTCCGCCATGTAAATGAACGTGTTTTGGAGCACAAAAAGCCGGCAGATCCCACGCACTGTGGGAATCGATGTAATGCGAAGCAGCCAGGAAGGAGGAAATCAGGCTTTACATAAATTGCATATCATGTTTTAGATGTTAGGACCTGTCATTTATGTTCTTCATGCAGTCACGTCACGGAATAACAAATTTGGTGTATATGAAGCTGCCGATCTGGACGCAAGCGCACCATGAGCGTGGCAGGTAAATGGCGTTGTAGATGACATGCATACCAAGATTTCCATTTTACCACCTGCCACTTATGTTCGTTATACAGTCATGTCATTCAATACCAATTTGGTGTATATCAAGCTAACGAAACGGCCGCGAGCGCGCCATGAGCGTGGAAAGCAAGTCATGTCGCTCATG
The DNA here is from genome assembly GCA_030522465.1 of Rhipicephalus appendiculatus. NCBI lineage: Eukaryota > Metazoa > Arthropoda > Arachnida > Ixodida > Ixodidae > Rhipicephalus > Rhipicephalus appendiculatus. The sequence goes on from JALIZH010015223.1 coordinate 1,508, forward strand.
ACATGTCATGATTTCCATATTACCAATTGTCATTTATGTTCGTCATACAGTCACGTCACTCAATAGCAAATTTGGTGTATATCAAGCTAACGAAACAGCCGCGAGCGCGCCATGAGCGTGGCATGCAATTCATGTTGTTCATGACATGCACGTCATTATTTGCATATTACCATCTGTCATTTATGTTCGTCATACAGTCACGTCACTCAATCCCAAATTTGGTGTATATCAAGCTAACGAAACGGCCGCGAGCGCGCCATGAGCGTGGCATGTAAATCATACTTTTCATGACAAGTTAGTCATGATTTTCATGATATGACCAGCCATTTATGTTCATCATACGGTCATGTTATGCCATACCAAATTTGGTATAAATCCCATTAACGATACGGCCAGGAGAGCACAAAGTCGTAGGTGGCTAGATGGATGGATAGATAGATACGCTCAAAGTCGCCGAAGTTCGCTAAGAAATGCTTCGCATTTAATCCAATAAAATTTGTTGGTGGGCTAGTTGGTGCATAGTTAAAATATAGGATGGTGGCGCAAAAATGGGACAAGGACGAAATGGAAGAAGAGACGTATACAAGCGCACTAAGCGCATAATAGATAACGTGCGCTTGTATACGTCTCTTCTTCCATTTCGTCCTTGTCCCATTTTTGCGCCACCATCCTATATTTTAAATTTCGCATTTAATAGCCTCGTATATTTTGGCATTAAGGCTCACTGCTCACGTGAATGCGAGTCGCTGCTTGTTTCTGGCGTATCACTGACTGAATAATAAATTATGTTCGCTGTTAGAGCATGAACCTAATTTACGAAGTTACCTGCCACAAACGTGTAGTATCACCTAATTTGCAGGAACGAGTCCAGATGTGGCTTCTCTGGGTTCTCTCCGCACAGTGTGGTGCGATGTCTGTTCATTCTAGTGCCTGCCCGCTAATTCGAACTCCGCTTAACTCGACCAATTTTATAGTCCCATTAGTGTCCGAAGTAACGAGCTTTTACTCTATTGGATTAGTCATATAATTATTCACGCTCCTCTTAAGAAAATGGGACAGGGGTAGAACACGTTCTTGCCACGTTCTTAAGAGAAGCACAACTAACTGTACCACGAATTCCTAGAAATCATCGCAAATCAGTGCCCTTCTAAGTTATAGCAGACTTTCTGAAAAGTGAATTACGAATATTTTGAGCCCGCTCAATGCTTTGCCTCAAGGGAGTGAGCATGATCTCAGAAGCAGCCCATCATCGATTGTACCTCTCATATGCGAGACCACTGTTCATATAAAACAAACTTGCGCGCCGAGAATGCTCTCTCCACGATATAATGTGTCGCAGGCACACGGAAGTCCACTTGAATGTCCACTCAAGTGAAGTCCACTCAAGTGAAAACCCTTTGAGAGTTTTCACTTGAGGGTGCATTATTGCTCACGTTGCATGACCTAGGTTGTTCCGGACTGTAAAAGCTTCCGAGTGAAACGAAAAACGATAAAAAAGTTTCGTTTTCACTCCAGAACGAAATAATAGATAACGTTTCGGCTACGTTTTCGTTCCGGTCAAAAATATCGTTTTTTTTCGTTTTTCGTTTTCGGTTTTCGTTCCGTTCCGATACACTGGCTCTGAGGGCATTACATCACTAGACTGTTGCAAGTCTGTTCATTGTTCTTTTGTGCTCACCATATCTTTTCTCCTTTTTGTTTGCGTTTTGTCACGCTCTTCAGTAATGCTATTGGTCTTTTAGTACAGGAATAAATAAATAAATAAATAAATAAATAAATAAATAAATAAATAAATAAATAAATAAATAAATAAATCATTTTATGCAACTCTCGTGCGGCTTGAACAGCAAGAGGGAAAGAAATATGGTCTTATTTCTATGTCTTTGTATACTCAAAATGATAGTTATTTTATAGAAATTCCAGTCATCATATTGGTTTACTTCTATTTGGCTACGAATTTATCAATAGAACTTAATGGCGTGGCTTTTGCTGGCTATTTTTAGCTTGAATTCTGCCTCCTTTTCAAATCTACCCAACGGCAACCCTGATGCCTAGAATGAGCTTCTCAAACCCAGTTGATATTCATTTGAGAAGTTTAGTAACTCTTCATTAAACACACTCAGTAACTGCGCCAGGGAACCTTTTAAAATTGCGGCACTGAAGACGGTCCGTTCTTACGGATTGCCATCTTAGGAATAATTTAAATCTTGCCGCAAAATTTAGGCTTTTTTCTGAACAAGAACAGTAGGCCCCTCGTTCAGTACTGCTGCTTATGCGCACTGGTAAGAAAACGCTTGGAACTGACAATGCACGTAGAAGTCGGAGTATTTGTTCGAGCACACGTCACCCGCATATATAGGCGCAGTGGTTCTTTGTCTGGCATTGTTGCTAGCGGGGCAGAACGTATATTTGGAAGTACGAAGGAATTCAAAGAATAACGAAACACGCATTGTGTTTCAACAACAATGAAGTAGTTCTGTCGCTGCGATCGAGCCGATGTTTATGCTAGCTGTGTTCGCGTACGACTGCGCTATGTGGCACGCCCAAAAAGTGTCGCGAATAGAATGAAATTATCTTAAGACAGCCCCCAACTCAAAAAAGAAGAAAAAAGAAATGAAGGTTTCTACAGTCACCGCCGCCGTCCTGGTCGCGCTTGTATGCAGTGAAATGTACTTTGCTTTTAAGATGAGTGAGTATTCTTTACTGAATTCCTATTTTGCAGCTTGCTACCAGCGATCATTGTGATAACAGAGCATCACTAAATCTTTGAGGCGCTAGTGATATCACGCAGCGAGCCTCTGCGGAAAAACATGTGATATAATCCAAGATATCCGATTCCGCATCGACGTCGACAGCAGCGCACTCTAATCGACGCATAGTGACCTAAGTATGTGAGATGCCTTCAGATATACAGGAAGCCCAAGACGCAATACATCAGTACGAAATATAGCCTCAGATGGGTGATACCCTCCCAGGTAACGATGCCGGCATGAGGTAGTGCTCATACGAGCAAGAGTTTACTCGACAAACACGTGTCCGAGAGCTTGGTTTAGCGTAGTTAAGAAATACACGTTTTGACAGTTTGAGAGCAGAGGGTATACTGAGATTTATTAAACAGTAAGAACAGGTTTGTCAATTAGTTTTCGAGGCTTCATAGTGTCGGGGGAGCCCTCGATACTAAGAAATAGCCAGGTATTACGAATGCAGTAGCGGGAAGAATTTTCCCGTAAATGGCACGTGTGTCCCTCGATGGTTACTTGACTCTTCGGGGAGCGAGAAAGAGACGCCACGCATGATCGCTGCAATGTGACTCGCATGTAGAAGTTAGCGCCGTGCTTTTTAAGCGCAGTTCGTTATTACTCGTACATTTTAGTGGCGGCGCCGTGTGCGGAAAGCCCGTCGCCGGTGCCGAAACTGCGCCGGTCACATGGTTATTTGTGTGCGTTGTTGTTTACTGAACAAATGATGCCCTTGCGATCGCGGGCTTGTTGGCGATCAGCCGTTTTTGATGTGGGAATCTGATCTTTTATCGAGTCCACCCTTCATTTGACGTTGTGAGATTTAATTGTTGCCTAGATACGACCGCACGACCATAGTTCTTGCCTGTAGCAACTGAAGTGTACACTGCTAAGCACGTGAGTGAAGGTACAATTCCCAGCATGGTGGAAGGTAACGGTTAGAAGAAAGAGAGAAAGGAAAGAAGGAAGGAAAGAAGGAAACAACGAAAGAAAGAGAAGGAAGGAAACAAAGAGAGAAAAAGAAGGAAGGAAAGAAAGAAAGAAGGAAAGAAAGAAATGAAGAAAGAAAGAAAGAAAGAAAGAAAGAAAGAAAGAAAGAAAGAAAGAAAGAAAGAAAGAAAGAAAGAAAGAAAGAAAGAAAGGAAGAAAGAAAGAAAAGTACGTCAGGCACGCACGCGCCAAGCTTCGCTGGCCCCCTTTTCCCAACATGACAACGGATTCTGATTGTTTTAACGCGATAGCGTTTAAGAGCTCGTTTCGCAGAAATTCCGGCGTCGGCGTTGGTGTCGGTGTCGTTGGTTGTGAGCGAAAAATCATCATCTTGTCCGCGACCGAAAAATCGAGAAAGATGCAAATAAAATAAATAATAAAAATTTCCGGGTCCGAATGAGGATCGCACCCAACCCGTTTTCGTGGCATGCAATATTACCCAGCCCGTCTTGTACCACGCAATATTACTGCGATACAAGCGTACATTGCCATCGGGCGTCAGAAGATGCGAATATCATAACGAGATTGTGTTTCAAAGCCGTCCACCCATTACAAAAGCCCCACACGTTACTACGCGTATTCCCTTAAGACCACGTAGTCGGTGCATAGCAAGTTCGAAAACATTTCCTGCATTTCCCGCGCATAATTACTCGTGGTTTGAAGCATGCTACCCATTATACAGTATGCACTAAGTGATTGAAGTACGCACTAGGGACAGGGTATCGCTATCGCGTTCAACTCTTAAAGGCGAAGCTTAAGGGTCCCCCAATTTTTTACTTCTTTCAATGTTATTCCATCTTTTTCAATGCTTCACTCTTTCATTTAGTTTTGCATATATTAGTCTTCCGATACTGAAAGGACTAGCCGGCGCCGCTAATGGTGCCAACATGTCCCAAAAAGTACACAATGAAACCATAGGCGTATGCATGATCTGAAAGTAATAAATTGTACTTACGCTTTGCACAACATTCCCAAAACTGCAGCTTTAGTACGACAGTTTGACGTCAGGAATTTCAGCGCCCGTATTTAGTTTTCGCATTGTTTCTCGATGACAGCTTACAGCCCATGCTCACTTTAGTTCTTTTTTTCTAAGTACAAAGTCGTAGGTTGTTTGGTGATCTGATGGAAATATACAGCGACGGAATGGATAGAAAGAAATCAGAAACGTAGCCGTGGACGACAGAAGAGTAGAAGGGGGCGATGAATTTAAGAAATTTGCAGATATGAAATGTAGTTATCTCGTGCAGGACACTGAAAATTGGAGATCGTTGACAGAAGCCTTTGTCCTACAGTGGACATAAAAAAATAGGGTGGCAACGACGACGACGATGACGTTGTTGACTCTTACTGATACAAAATATAGCAGACTCGAACTCGCGCAATATAGATTCATGTCTTCGTATCGAGCAGACACGACGGAACTTGAAGCGCGGCCACACTCATTTCTCCTTTGTGGCCTTCTCTGATATTTATTTGGAAAACAGTAGGCATAACAATAAAAGATTGTAAAACAGTAGAACGGGTCAAACAACAATCAGATGTAGCTGATACTCTAGACCAGGGGTCTCAAACTCATCTCAGCCAGCGGGCCGCAGTCACGCACTTTAGACACGCAAGGGCCGGGACAGGAAAGAAAGTAAAAGCGGGGAGGGGGGGGGCGTAGTTTGTACAATTTGTCAGCAAACGTTGCCATTTGAAAAAACAACAAACCTTTCCCATATCTCATATACATGTCATTTCTGAAGGAGGTTTGGCGCCAGGATTCGAACAACCAAGAAACTCGCTAGCAGACGCTGCCTGCGTCGGCGTCGCGAGGCGAGATAGGGGGGACCGTAGGAGAGGAGAGAGAGGGGGGGGACGCGCATGCGCAGTGGGAGTGTGGACGCCGCGGGGAGGGGATGTCTAGAGGAGAGAGGGGGGAAGGTGGAAAGGAGAGAGAGGGGGGACACGCATGCGCAGTGGGAGTGTGGACGCCGCGGGCGGGGATGCCTAGAGGAGAGAGGGGGGAGTGTGGAGGGGAGAGAGGAGGGGAGGCGCATGCGCAGTGAGGGTGTGGTCGCCGCGGGGAGGGATGCCTAGAGGAAAGAGAGGGGGAAGAGGAGGTTTTTTTTATTTTTATTGAAAGGGTTTGCGCATGCGCAGTAAGGGTGGTCACGCCGCACACCACCACCACCACCGCCACCACCACCGGATTGAGCTTCGCCATAAGATGCTTCACATCTAAAAAAATGTGGGACGAAGACAGTCATGTGTGGGCCGCGGGCCGCAAACGAGAGCCTCGCGGGCCGCATGCGGCCCGCGGGCCGCGTGTTTGAGACCCCCTGCTCTAGACGATTTAAAGGAGCCCTGCAAAACTTTTCCAAATAATCATCTTTGCACTTCGCTGGTACGTCATCGATTTTAAAATTTTTCGCCGCAGTCAATTCGTGAGTCAATATGCTCATTTAAAGCAGATTTGTGGCCCGATCTAAGAGCTTTCTCTCTCTCTTTTCGTAACAGCCAGCGCGCTAAAGGCTACGTCGGCAGGAATGACAACGGGGAAAGACGCTACGTCCGTTCGCCAGCTCGCGTCATGATTTTGAGCACATTTTTTTTCCTTCGTACGCGCGCCTTTATGTGTGATCGCGAGCGAGCGTGCTGGCAAAACGCGTCATCTCGCAGTGATAGCGGTAACTATGCAGCTCACGATGCTCAATTCAAGCAACGGCCATGGACTATAGGTTTGTGGCGCGGTCAGTTTAGTCTGTGGCGTCGTTTTTTGAGACAAGGGCGAGCAATTTCTGGTTGACTTGGAGAATTAATTGGTAACTCCAAGCCGCGTGCTGCGCTGTAATGTCTAGCTCGCATGTTCCCAGGAGCTTCGACTACCGATCAGCAAATTTTTCGTACCATGCTAAAAAGTACTGCAGGACCCTTTAAAGCAAAAAAAAAAAAACAACAGAAAAAAAGCAAATAAAACCCCGTGAAACTGGGCTGACCACGTTATGCGTTGGACACACAACCGGTGGCCAGTTAGAGCAACAGAACAGATGCTTGGAAAAGGAAAAAGAAGCCAAGGATGGAAGCTAGTTAGACAGAGCGATTAAATTAAAGAGTTCGTAGGGATAAAATCGAATCATCTCGCCCAAGACATGGTGAATCGAGAGGCCTTCACAGGAAACGTAAAGCTAGATAATGTAACTAGGAGAGGCTTTCGCCCGGCAGTGGACTTAAAAACCGGCTGAGAACGATGACGAATGAATCTTTTGTGGCTTTCTGAAAAATACATTTTAGAAATATAGCGAAAATAGCTTTTTTAGGAATGCCCACTTAAAGCACAATAAAGGCTTTTGTAAGCACGAATGCAAAACACCTTGTCCATAGCAGTCCAGAACAAAATAAAAAGAAGTCATTTGGGGGGTTGATATAATAAAAGCTGGTGGTGTACTTCTTTCTTGTCTGTGCCCTGGATTGTGCACTGGATCATTTGATGCATTTGGGAGAGCATCTCACCACAGACTAGCTTTACGAGGGCTGCGTTACACGCAAGAGCTGCACAGCACTTGTTTTTAGAACTTGTCATCAAAGACTTCATTTTTGAAAGACATTGAAATGATTGTTTTAAGACAGTGCTATCTTCTACCGCCCCAACGAATTAAATAAAACGATAAATGACACCTGTATTAAATCGGGCGAATATTTTGTTTTAAAAATAATGAATTTCTTGAATGCTTGTTCTCTCAACACGTGGGATCACTTTTTTGTTTATGTTAATCATGATAAGATGTGAACCAATTTTAGGCGGAAGATTCGCGAAGCGATTACAAACAACCAGTAATGCTCTTGTAGGACGAAGGTTCTCAACATCTGCGAATGCTGCTTGCTTTGAAACCAAATGCTTCAAATTTTCTCCAACTGTCAACGAATGTGAATGCTTCAGCGCTCCAGAAAAGAACTTGGAGGACGCTTGAGCTTCGCCTTCAAAAGTATAACGCGAGAGCATATTCGGGCCCAGTGCGCATTGCCTTCAACCTTACCGCTAGGAAACGTGCTCGTAATATCCCCCGTAATATCCCCCCGTAATCCATTCGTAATATCGGCCGTTTCACACTGTACTGGAATGCCATTCTCGATGCACAGTTGCGAAGTGACCACCACGCCATAATTTTTCGCTTTGCATATTGGCGAAGTAGCCACTACAGAATCCGTAAGGCGCCACGTGCACTTGCGCAGCTGCACACTTTTTAATGGGTGGGCAGCTTAAAACCGCCCACTCGTTGCGCAATTAACTTGTTTTGACGCCTGGTGCGATTCTAGGATTTTGCCATGCAATATTACATGCATTAAGGAGTCTCATTCCACTAAATGACATTCATTTAGTGCTTTTTGCCTAAGCAGTTTCAAGCACTTCGTTAGTCGTCGAGTGTTTCCTTAGTAACGCTAGAGCGCTCATTGTCGCTGTGTGACTGTACTTCTGTTTCATACTATTAGTGCCAATTTATGTTGATTCTAACACCCATTTGAATAAATACCATGAAAGAAGAAAAAAATTACACCATCTCCCACTAAAGGGAACATGTGTAGATGTGAAGGAGCGGGCGCTAACGCTTACACTGGCGGGGCGTTGACGCTGGCGCTCATCGCAGCGTTGCACAGGAGAGAAAACTGGGGAGGCGCAAAGCCCGCAGTGATGGAGCGGTGTTTTCTACTGGAACATGTCAATCGCTGCTAATGGGCAATGAGAGACAGATGACTCCGACTGGACACAGAGACCCGCAGTCCGCTTTTAGTTAACGCGCACGCTGCGAATTTTTATTGTTCAACAACGCACAGGAGAAATCTCCCACCGGCACCACCTTGCAGGTCGAAATCCATTGCCATATATACGGAGTGGCCAGTGAACGGTTGTGCAGCGCGAACAGTCGGTTTTTTCAACCAAGAAACTCGCTAGCAGACGCTGCCTGCGTCGGCGTCGCGAGGCGAGAGAGGGGGGGAGCGTAGGAGAGGAGAGAGAGGAGGGGACGCGCATGCGCAGTGGGAGTGTGGACGCTGCAGGCAGGGATGCCTAGAGGAGAGAGGGGGGGAAGCGTAGGAGAGGAGAGATAGGGGGGACGCGGATGCGCAGTGAGGGTGTGGTTGCCGCGGGGAGGGATGCCTAGAGGAGAGAGAGGGGGGAAAGGAGGTTTTTTATTTATTTTTTTTAAAGGGGTTTGCGCATGCGCAGTAAGGGATGTCACGCCGCACACCGGATTAAGCTCCGCCATAAGATGCTTCACATCTAAAAACTATTCACGTGGCTCTGTGATAGAACACCTGTTTGGCCCGCAGACGGTCCTCCATCTCAGAAGTACCTTGCAGCACTGTGGAAGCTGCAGGGCTTGTTAGCCAATCGGAAAGGCGAAAGCCCCCTCGAGACGTGTTCGTCCGCGTCGCGTCGTCTGCTCATCGTCTCTTTGGCGTCGGCTCGCCTACCTTGTCGATACTTTCTCCAATTAGTACAAAACGCAAAAACCTCTGCGGGAACGCCACCTCCTTGTTTCTTTATGTTCAGAAACCCACTTGTGCAGGGCGTGTTCGCTGGCGTTTGTGCAAGAGGAACGCGGTTCTTTTCATAACAGCGTTCATACTGGCGTTTTCACCGAGTTCTTTGGTGTCAGCGCGGTCGACGCCCTTTCAGCAGCTATCGCGTACCATTCTTGAGTGGAACAGCAAATGATTGGCACTGAATACAATATAGACATTCAGGGTGTTTCGCATCGTCAACGCATCACCGACGCTAATGTTTTGGCGACATCTGCTCAGTTAACATCAAACCACTTTTACGGCTTGGCATCGCCTCAGTAGTCCTAGCAGCACCAAAACAAACGAGCGATATAAATAATAGCGAAAGAAGATACCTGATGATTTGCCCTCAGCGTTAGATTAGACTAAACGATGACAGATTATGCCACTTATTTCTTGCTGTCCGGGCAGAGAGCCAGTAAAAAGCACGAATTCGGATGGAAGCGGGTGGTCTGGGGTGTATGGGGGCTGCCATGCTGCTGTACGTCACCGAGGTTGGGGTGGTTATTACGGCTACCAGCCGGTAATTTCTTCATTATTTCAGAAATTTCTAAGTGCATGCGTGAAGGGCCTAATATGCCACGTAGCGCCGTAACGCGTCATACGAGAAGCACAAAGAAAACACTTGCACCTCGTTGATAATGAGGGTTAAGCCCGGGACTGTATTATTGTGCTGCGCAAGGACACTGCCTGTTTACTCCTCGTAGCTTCGGCAGTGCTGCAAGGTAATTGTGAGATGGAGTTATAGGTTCGATTCTCACTTAGAACGAAAACGTTTATTATACGGCCTAGGTTGGATTCTCACTTAGACCGAAAACTTTTATTTATTTTAGTTGCATCTTTCGCGATTTTCGCTCACGGACAAGATGATTTTTCGCTCCCAACCAACGAAGCCGACACCGACGCCGGAATTTCTGCGGAACGAGCTCTTTAACGCTATCGCGTTAAAATCATGATCCCCGTGACGAAGTCAACATATGAAGTCATAGCGACGTCACAGATAGTCACATTTTGTGACGCCTTCATTGAGTCACAATCTTTGGCGACACGTGACGTAACGCGACGTCCCATCCCTAACATCATCACATGACATTGCCAGTTCGTCAAAAGTGATCCGATCATGGAGGCAGTGCTAAAGCACGTGAAGGGCCAATACCAATGCATAGACGCTGTGCATGAAAGCCCGAAGAAGATGGATTTCGCCTTCGAGTCACCTTAGGCTAATGCTTAAGGGACTCTGCGGGTTCTTTTTTAAAATGCGAATGCATTTCATAGTCGAGCTATGTCAGGCATCCGGCGTTGGCGTTGTGCGGCGTTGTCCGCGGAGGAGGAGGAGGAGGATAGGTTGAGGAGGTCTGCGCGCCGGCATGTGAAGCATCTTATGGCGAAGCTTAATCCGGTGGTGGTGGTGTGCGGCGTGACTACCCTTACTGCGCATGCGCAAACCCTTTCAAAAACAAATAAAAATAAAAAACCTCCTCTCTCCCTCCTCTGGGCATCCCTCCCCGCGGCAACCACACCCTCACTGCGCATGCGCCTCCCTCCTCTCTCCCCTGCTACGCTTCCCCCTCTCTCCTCTAGGCATCCCTGCCCGCGCCGTCCACACTCCCACTGCGCATGCGCGTCCCACCTCTCTCTCCTCTCCTACGCTCCCCCCCCCTCTCTTCTCTAGGCATCTCTGCCCGCAGCGTCCACACTCCCACTGCGCATGCGCGCCCCCCTCTCTCTTTCTCCTCTCCTACGCTCCCCCCCCTCTCCCTCTCTCCCTCTCTCGCCTCGCGACGCCGACACAGGCAGCGTCTGCTTGCGAGTTTCTTGGTTGAAAAAACCGAGCCCTCGCGCTGCACAACCGTTCACTGGCCACCCCGTATATATGGCAATGGATCTTGACCTCCAAGGTGGTGCCGGTGGGAGATTTCTCCTGTGCGTTGTTGAACAATAAAAATTCGCAGTGTGCGCGTTAACTAAAAGCGGACTGCGAGTCTCTGTGTCCAGTCGGAGTCTTCTGTCTCTCATGACACATTAGCAGCGATTGGCATGTTCCAGTAGGAAACACCGCTCCATCGCTGCGTGCTTTACGCATCCCCAGTTTTAAATGCGAATGCATTTCTTAGTCGGGCTATGTCAGGCATCCGGCGTTGGCGTTGTCCGCGGTGGCCTCGGCAGGTGTTATAGTGAGTGGAGAGGAGAAGTGCGATCTGGTGCGTGGGGGGGGCGCTCGCATCGCGGGAGCTCGGCGGAGCTATATAAGAAAAAAAATTTTAAAAAATAAAAAAAGAAAAAGAAAGAACAAAAGAAAAATTAAGAGAAAATTAAAAAAAAATAAAAAAAGAAGGAAAAAACTGAAAAAAAAGCAAAAAAAAAAATAAAAAACAGGCGCTGCGCCGTGCTCCCCGACCAGGCTGCAGAAATTAGGCGCCTTTTTCCTTCTTCGAACCACAACCACCAGATATAAATGGAGTGAAGCGCGCGCGAAATGCATTCGCATTTCCTCACGATTCCCTTCGGGGGAGGTGGGGGCATTTTTTTTTGCTGATTTCTTTTCTAATAACTTCCCACGGTACCGTCCATCTTCCCAGCCAACTTTTTGTCCTTTAAAGTTGGCGATATTATGGTCATTATCAGTTCATTCTTTGTCTTTCAGACAGACCTTTTTAAACGAAGCAAGCCAGGAATTAATCAAAAACCAAGTGAGTGCCAGTTAGTATTGAATGACGGAAGGGAATTCTCAAGGGCTCGTTTGTTTGTTTGACTCCAACCTTAATGAAAACCAGCAGATAATGAAGCCAAGGAAGGTCTAGGGGACGTTACTTGTACTGTTTTAAGTGCATTGTAGTAATTGGGTTATGTATGTGGAGAAAGTAAAGTGGACGAAAGGACAACTTGTCGCCGGCAGGAACCAAAACTGCAACCCTTTATGAATGTCTGGTTTTAGCGATTTTAATCAGTTTCGTACCAACCGCCATGCCATTGTTTTCTTGCCATGTTTTGCTCATGTTCACGTGTTCATGATATCTGCATTTACTTCATTTTGTAAAACCCTTATCAAAATTGATAGAAATACCGGCCGGCCAAGTCACTCGATAGCGTTTTTGATATTTTTTCGATAATTGTTCGCCATCCTAAAGAAATCAGTTGATGGTCAGCGCTGGGTCCTGTATACTCTTCGTCCCGTCGTTTGCGCTGTTCCGCCACAATGTATACACCACTTCTTTTTGCGAATTGTGTAGACTAGCGGCTACGAGAGGACACGATACAATAAGGATCGGATAAATTTAACCTCCTGCGTAATAAGTGTGTCTTCATTTAACTTCATTTTACAGTGCAGTGTTGCATATGGTCACTTTGGTGAAGGCACTAACATGTTCGGCGAGTCGTTCGACGTGCCGCTTTGTGCGAGCCACATTGAAAGTATAATTTTTTGTTGCTGGAAATTTAAGCAACCGACAACTAAGTTGCGCCATATTTCTATCCTGAAATTTGACTCTATTTATGGAAAAAGACAGAACATATATAATTTCATTATAAATATATATGTAATTGCCATTCAATTAGGAATAATTACTGTGGAGCACATAATCAAAGTATTATGACATTATTTTGGTTGCAATATAATATAGAGCGCATCGAAAACACGTTGTCTAAATTTGAGCAGTTGCAGGGGACATCTTTATTGGTGGCGTTAAAAAAGGTTTAAGCATTCCATGCGCGAACATCCTCCGTGACACGACCCCATCCTCTGCATATGCAGCATATTTGACCGGTTATGGTTCCACCATGGCACCGGGAAAACACTTTAAGCGCTCATATATCCGTTCCAAAGGGTTTAAAGAGGTTTCACAATAATTATTTAGCCTCTCGCTAATCAACAAAGTCTAAGCTTTTTGTGTGCGTTACTACTTACATCGCCTCATTCCCAAATGACACCATTGTTAATTATTCAAGTTTCCCCCCAAAACCTGTGAAAACCTCCTTATCAAATTTCTAGTAATATGCTTACAGCATGATGCATCATTCAATTATTCAATTTTCGCCGTCTGCCCAGTATACACAAGGTCACACGAAAGTTAGATGGTGATATACCCCAGGCAATTCCCCGACGCTGACTGTATCCTATGTAAACACGAATACGCAGACATAGAACATATCCTATGGAAATGCCCACACACTACACGGCTTTTCGATCACAACAACCCGGACCTCCTTGAGACGCGTTGGCGCGACGCTCTGGCTAGCTCAGAACTTGAAGACCAAGTTTGGGCCATCCAGCAGGCCCTGGAAGCGGCGGAAAGGCTAAACCTTACCGCGACCAACCGGGTGACCTAGGCCAGGCCGCCAATCTGCCGGTTTTAAATAAAGTTTTTTCCACTCCACTCCACCCCACAGAAGTACAGCAGGCAATATTGTGCGAACGCATGAGCACAGTAATTATCTTAAATGCCCAGCTAGCTGACACTTGTCGATCCAATGTGGTGATTTTGGATGGGTTAATATTTCGTTTGGCAACATCACAATTTAGTTTGTCACAAAGGCAGACGCAGAGGGAAATTGCGGAGGCTACTCACATCAGCCCTCTATCCGATACATGCGTCGCGCAGGCCTCGATTGCCTTGCTTGACGAAGAGCTCAGTTATCTAAGCTTACGAAGATAGTTATCGCTTTGTTGATCTTGGAAATTGTTTTTCTAACCGGATCTTCATGTATAGGTGGCATGCGGCCAAGTTACTTTGTCTGCCGTTTTTATTTCGCGCTGTTCATTACTAGGGTTGCCAGGTTTGGCTACTTTGCGCTAAAGTGACCACTTTTTCAGGCCGTTGGCGATAAAAAATTTGGCTCGACTGCTTGTCTACTTATTGGCTACTTTTGATACAGCTTGGCTATTGTAAAATATGGATCGAAATGTGTGTAGCTCATAATATGCAGCAAAGTTAGCAAACATTTGAAGCACCGGCCTTACAACCACGGTCCTTCAAACCTTTTCAAGCTTGTCCACGCGCATCGTGAACGCGACATGGGCGCTTTCATTTCAACCAAGCAATCCAAAAGATTGCATTTTGGCTGCTTCAGCTGGAACCGAAGTCGCACAATCTACAAGTGGAAGCTGTAAGTACGTTAAATCATTCGTTGGTTTCTGGACGACGATATAAAACGAAGATATAAATGTCCGGCATAATCCATCTTGCGGAGAGAGCAGTTGAGCAGCTTATCCTTCTCAAACGCAGAAGCCCAGTGAGTTTTCATGTGGACAACCTTGGCGAAAAGTGTCCTTAGGAAAATAATGATGGTCTGCTGGGCTCAGTTTTTCGCATAAAGTTGGGACATCAACTCAAGTTTAATGTGCTAATAATTTGTGGCTTTTTGTTTAATATATAGAACGTCCCTGGCACCGTCTCAAAAAGCCATCACCTGCTGGAGGCAGGGGCACAAGACTTGCGGGTAAGTGGACTTGCTTGTGCACGAGGAGCTATAACGTAATTACAACCATTACATGCCCCATTTATGTAAAGCACTAGATATTTCACCGGCTGTGGCCTGCCTCCATATGTATATACCTAGAACAATACCCGAGGATGTGTAACGAAGCCGTAGTAAGGATAATTGGTGATTTCTTGAGAACTCGTAAATAATACCGCGAATGAAACAGAATGTGGATGAAAAGGAGGTGGACGCCTATGCATGTTTACTCAAGCACGCATGCGCACACTCGCACACGTGCAGATAAGAAAGCACGAGCACTTAGGTACCATAATTTTAATAACGCTTGATTTATTCTTTATCCCTAGATTAATTATTTTTTTCTGGAAAGCTTTTCGTTTCGGGAAATTGCTGGGATCCCCAAGAAGCATTTTTTATGACCGCAAGATCTTGCCTATTTCTGGTGCTGGGAAAATGAATAATCATTTGGTTTGTTATTCGTACTTTTGTTTTAGGCCGTCACCGACAGAGTAGCCATGTTTCAAGCAAACCTAAACCGGGTGTAGGTAAGTGGAGTTGCATCTATTGCACTCGTTTTATGTTCACGTCTATTACCGTTTAACGGCCACGACTGAAGAAAGGTATTGAATATTGACGTTGGTTGTGGGGCTGATGTTGCGATTGTGCACGTGGAGTTGTTTTCATGCAGCGCCGGAGCCGGGCCTAGCTGCTCTGATGATAAGGCGCCGTCGCGCATGCGCATTGTCAGCGAAGTGCTTGTTTCATTCCCTTGTCGTCGCGGTGATGCTTTAAAAAGTAAAGAATACCCCGCAGTGCACGCATTACTTCGTACCAGTTCTTTTCGGCAAGCATGCCATAATAAACCTTGTTCTTCGTCTGGCGACGTATTACCTGAGTCGGCTCGGAGTCCAGCTCGGTCAATTGTAACAGTAAATAAGCAAGTAGTCAAACCGGTAGACATCCAGTCATTTAATAGAGTGAGCTTCTGCTCAGAAAAATGGCCGCTCACAGCACAAGCATGAAACACTCGCAGTACAGTGATATAGACGAGCGCGTTTTTTTAATAACCTGATCCTCAATGAAACATGTCATTTATATACATGCGCGAACGAACATGCCAGTGCTAGTGTCGCTGATTGCATAGCTCCAGACTACACTCCCTGCGCCGTGCAGGCATTGTTATCAGTACGGCCTAAAGCATGTCGTTGCGGATTTTTGAGTTAGGTGGTTATATGCATAAAAAAGGTGTCATAGCGCTAACACACACGGACGAGGAAGACACAATGCGACGAGGGCTAACTTTCTACTGAATGTTTATTGTCAGAAGCAAAAGTATGAAGTATAAGGCCGGTAGTCGCAAACCAACGTTTCGCTCATTTCTTTGTTTACTTATCGTTTCTGTTGCCTTATTGTGCTTCGTAAACATATATAGAGGCAACATTCAAAAACCAGCGTTAGTAATATTTTGCAGTGCTAACTGTTTTTAAGCACTTAACGCGCATTAAGGGCAGAGGAACGATAAGGATAAGGTTTGTTTGTGAAAACGGGCCTAAGTTGATCCATACACGGTAAAAAGGTGAAAACCAGGGGTCGGCAACCTTTTGAGCTGGAGGGCCAAGTTGCATGAAGCCAGCAGAACGGGGTCTGCATGGCCAATAGAAGGGGAAAGAGGGAAGGGAAGAGGCTTTCTAGGCAAACAAGAAAAAAAAATTGGTTGATTGACAATAATGATCTATAAAACTGGAATAGAAATCATTTTTATTTTCAGCACAAACGTCACAGTAATGCAATTTTTAAACAAAGCTTAGAAAAGAAAAAGGAAAATCTCTTTGAATGCGACTTTTGGTGCTGAGCATTCTAAGCCAACTCGCAAACATCTACAAGGTTGCTCCCCGACAGATGCTGAAAATCGCGAAGGCGTTCATCGAATAGTTGTGGGGGGGGGGGGTGGAAGGAAGGGAGATATGACCTCGGACCAGGGGTCGCATATTACAGCCTCGCGGGAGGAGGAGGTAAAACTTTATTCGACCAAGGGATTCGGGCACATACGTCCCAGGGTCCCCGCACGACCATATGCTGCCCGCGGGTGCACGTTCCCGATCGCTGGTCTAAAGCAATCGCGAAAGTTCTTAAACGTTGCGGCGTGCGCCGCGCTGCGCTGTGGCAACACTTGTAACCAATTTTGTGAATTAAACCCGGTCACATGAAAATAAGGAAACAAGTGCGTGCGGCAATAAATATTAAAAATTGAAGGACACTTTGTAAATTCCAAAGTGTTCGGCGAAGGCCTGTGCCCATTGAGACGGGGTCGGTCAGAATGGAACGTGATGCGCGTCTCCCTTCTTGCATGACTAGACACGCTGGGCACAGCGACGCTACGCAAGAAAAGCGCGAGCGCTGTAGAGTCCTACTCGACCGGCGTCCTTTGGCGCGCCCCGGCGGCCACCTGGCACCGTGCCAGGGCACGGACGGATGGCCGGACGGACGTGAGCATGAGACATTAAAGGCTTTCGCCTTAAAAGAAAGCTTTCTAGGTAAATTCCTCGGACACAACCGGTCGTGGCCACTGTACTGCTGCTGTTCCTTAGGTATAATGGGCAAGAGAAAAAACGTGGTTAAACCAAGCTTGTCGATCAATAGCAGCAAGCACAACAGAAAACATGCCGTGATGGTGTGCACCACGCCGGCACCTTCGCGCGGCGAGCAGCGACAAGCTGTTTCGCCGATCAAAGGACAAGGGTGAGCGGGAGAGAACAAACCGACACTTAGATTCTTAGTTGGGGAAAGGTGAAGAATGGGGGGGAGTGACGCAGTAACTGTCTCTCAGGCGAGGACACCACAACCGCGACACTTGGGGGGAATGTGGGAAAAAACCGACGCGTGTCCGTCGATATGACGAAGCACGTGAGAGGAGGACACTGACCTTGCTTGAGCTCCAAGGTGAAATGCACTCATCCAAGCGTTTTCTGCGGGCCTATACTATACCACGAAATACGCACAGAATACAATACGAAACAGCACTCGTAGGTTGCTTTTCACTTACCATTTCAAAATGGTAAGTGAAAGTGACGACACATATCAAACGGAATGGCATTCAGTATTCCATGATGTTCCTAAGAACCCTGGGCTTGTACCAGGAGGATTAGAGCTATCGTGTGAAAAAAAAAAAACGAAAAAAAAAAAACGAGAACAACCACACAAGTTGCTTTCGTTTAGCTGAAGCTCACTTGCCGCGCAGCCTTTAAATTACGTTTGGGATTTTAGTTCATAAGCACTGCTTCCCATTTCCTTACACATCGATTTGTGTGGGACCATGTCCGCATGTATTTACTATGGAATTACGCTCTTAAACAACATAGTGAATTATACATGTTTTAAGTGGGACATATGTGCGCATGAATGCGTCTGATGCCCTTGTTGCCGGGAAGGTTTGGAAGACTGCATTTTCGGGTCTGGCGCACTTGCTCCACCGGCGTCTTGCATGCGAAGATTGTGACTAACTAACTAACTAACTAACTAACTAACTAACTAACTAACTAACTAACTAACTAACTAACTAACTAACTAACTAACTAACTAACTAACTAACTAACTAACTAACTAACTAACCAACTAACTAACTAACTAACTAACTAACTAACTAACTACCTAACTAACTAACTAACTAACTAACTATTAAGGCGAAATCATTTATTGGCTTATACTCGTGGTGTCCGTCCGTCCGTCCGCCCGTGCCCTGAGGCGGTGCCAGCTGTGGCCTCTCCCCCCGCACTCAGCAATCACGTGATGGCACATCGGCGCATAGCAACACTTGCGCTGCCACAGCTGTGGCCTCTTCCCTTTATACTCTCTCAGCAATCACGGGATGGCACAGTGGCGCGCGCGGCAACGCTCCTTCGTCAGGCGTCTCGTTGTTAATCGTTGCCGCAGTCGAGTTAGTTGGATGGCGCCCACGCGCGCGCGTCTCCCCCGTAGCCCGGCCACAATCCGCCCACTCATGCAAGAAGGGAGACGCGCGCACCGCGTTCCATTTAGGCTCGCCCCGTCTCGATGGGCACAAGATTTCGCCGAACACACTCTGAAATTTACGAAGTGTCGTTCAATTTTTGCCATTTATCAGGTGTTAATCGCCATGATATTCACGCCTCAGGTGCACCAAAACGTGTTGGAAGCTTAAGAGGCAAGAGCGGTTGCTGACCGACTGGTGGGCCGACGCACAAACAATAGAATAAATAAATAAATAAATAAATAAATAAATAAATAAATAAATAAATAAATAAATAAATAAATAAATAAATAAATAAATAAACAAAAGCTTTCCATTCCTAGGTACTAATAACCCCGCCAAACATGCCTCAACTTTACCAAAGAAGAAAGGAAAGCTAACAGGTAAGGCTAATTGTCAATGTATACGAGCACATGTATTATCACACTATTGGTGGCGCGCGACTTCATAGCAATATAATGTGACGTGATTATTTTCAGCGACTGCCATTTTTCCCTTCCCGCTCTAGTCGGGCTGAAGGCGGTGGCTGATGCAGGTGTCCAGTGCCACCCAACACAGAAAATACTTAGTGACTTAATTTCGGGTTTCGTTCGAAAAAAAGTTATAAAAGTACTGCGCATAATATTCAGCAGCTAATGCCTGGTATCCATAGCTCCTCGTATAACTTAGGTCATACATTTTGTGCTGGATATATATGTTACTTTGTTGACATTACATAAGTGGTCATATTTTAGGGAACAGTGCCTCAAGCAAGGCAACAGGCCATTCGCCTCCAGTGGATCAGTCGGTACCCGGTAAGCGCAACGCCTGTTTCTTAAAGAGGATAAATGCTTCAATTTATTATAGTGGTGGCTTAAGGTGATGTAATTACAATGTTCAATCCTTTGTTAAAGAATTATGCTGCAAAATATGAACCTTTAAAACTTATAATTATTCTGCGGATTACACAGGCTCGCGTATAGCTTTTTACATCATATTGTAACAAATTAGGTGGGAAATCAAAGTCACAAAAAGATCAAAGAAAGGCAGCAACAGAAGTGAGAAGCATTTTGAAAATATTACGTAACAAGTGAACATTATGAAATGCTTTTGTACTCTTCTACGATCACTTAAGCACCAAGTACACGCACAAGAACAGAAAATCCACTGCTTTCTACGCTGCGGAGCAATTCTTTCTATACGATGCAGTTGATACTAGGGCGGCGGAGATAACCGCAGAAATTAGAGCATAATATGTGGGAGACATCAATCAGATATATATATATATATATATATATATATATATATATATATATATATATATATATATATATATATATATATATATATATATATCTGATTGATTCGTCTATAAATATATATATATATATATATATATATATAGACGAAGGGGAAAGGCAGGGGAGGTTAACCAAGCTAGGCTCGGTTGGCTACCCTACAACGTGGGGTGGGGAAAAGCGGTAGGAATATATAAGATAGAGAAGACAGAACAAGGGAAAGAAAGAAAACATAAAAGGAAATGAGCAGTTGGTGAGAACACAAAGAACACGAACTCGCGCTGATAGTTCACAGGCACTTGCGAAGTACAGTCGCCTGCAAATAGCTGAGTACTGGGTTTCGTGGCCTTGTGCATGCCCGAAACCGTGGGCCGAAGTCCCAGGATCTTCTTTTCGGATAGTCTTGCCTCAAGACGATCGACTTTGGCTCCTAGAACACGTCGTTGAGTCTGGTAGGATGGGCAGTGGCATAGATTGTATTCAATGGTCTCCTCACTGCCGCATGAGTTGCATGCAGCACTGTTGTCCATTCCTATGAGATGAGAGTGTGCATTCGTAAATGCCACACCCAACGATACAACAAGGTTGCATCTCGACGGGAGAGTCAGTATGGCAAGCGAAGGCGTAAATTAGGGTCAATAGAACACACGCGTGAGTTGGAGAAACCCTGCGTATTCCGTTGGAGAAGTGTGACGCGACGAGCAAGCGATTGCAGTCGTCGCGCCGCGTCCGTTCTAGAGAGCGGTATGAGCATCCGCAGTTTTTTTTCTTTTTTTTTTCATGAGCCGATCATGCAGCTTCATCGGCGCGGTCATTGCCGGCAAATCCACAATGACTCGGCAGCCACTGAAACGTTATATCATGTCCGTTCTTAAGGGCTTGGTGGTAGTCTTGCCTTAATTCATACACTAGCTGCTCGTGTAATACATGCCGGAAAACAAACTGTAGTGTTAGCAAGGCTGACCTCGAGTCGCAAAAGACGGCCCATTTTTTAGGTGGCTGCTGAAGTATGCACTTGACCGCACCTTCTAGTGCTGCGAGTTCCGCTGTGTTCACGTCGTGATGTGGGAAAACTGAAGTTGCAGCCAGATAAAAACCACCACTGCTCCGGTAGAGCTGTTGGAATTAGTGGACCCATCGGTGTAAACGTGCATGCGGTCAAAGCAGGTTTCGTTTAGGAGACGTAATGACAACTCCTTCAGCGTAAGTGGTGACAGGCGTGCCTTCTTAACGATTTCTGAAACCGATAGGCACACATGAGGTTGATGGTGACACCCCAACGCAGATGCCGGGCGCATCGCAGGCTTGAATCTCACGAAATATGTGTGTTCTCTAAGGAGAGAGAAGGTGTCAAGTGCCTGGAGCAGCAGTGTTATCTGCTGCACGTGAAGTGTGGCCTTACAACGATAAACTTTGGAAGTCATATACAATCTAACGACAAGAGTACTTGCATATACCGGTATGACAGTGGCATCAATGAAGTGAATCTGCACAATTGCTATCCTTTACGTTGAAAAGGTTTCATTTGCGAAAAAATTAAATCAGGTAGCCTTGTGAGCTTGTTATACGGAAAAGATGTGCCTTATGTGCGTTTTTTAGGATCTGCACCCATGCCGAATCCGGGAATGTATGGGGGTGGCTACCCAGGTGAGTAAAACTGAGTCGTTCTTATAAAAGATTGACTTGTGCTGTCATTTTCCATAGCTACAGCAATAATGCAACGATTAAGTATCGGCAGGGAGGATTATCAGCTAACCCGAAGCAGAGCGTTGTCGTATGACGTTACTGTCATAAACGCCGTGGCGTTTACATAACAGCGAATATAACAACTGTTCCAGTTCACGTTACTTAAAATTACCGAACAACAAAGTAACAAAAGAAATCTCAGTAATTATGTATGCAGTTATATGGCCTATTCAGTGTTCAGTCATCCATCCCCTTCCGCCAGCAACGCAACTTTTATGTGCAAGTAATTTGGCTGATTAAAATTATAAAAAAAGTATCAGAGCATTGCCTAACGTAATCTACAGTACTATGTTTATAGGGGGTGTGCTGCTGTCCCTTCTGCGACAGCTGATTGGAGCACCAGTATTTGAGCATTTGGTACCCTAATCGTATACGATAAGTCACTATCTCATTCGATCCTAGAGTCACTACTTTCACAGCGAAAGCACTGAACTAATACACTTATCGTACTGGGGCAGCACGGCTGAACGAGTTTCAATCATTTAAAAACTAACTTGAACAAACTAGGATTACTAATTTTTTTAGGCTGATAAAACGGAGGAACATACGTCGGCAAGGTTTCCTCGGAGAGTTGGCTGTCAATGCTAGCTGGTGAGGGAACAGAGGGAAAATGCTGGACTACGACGGCTGCGGCATTCATTGGGACTCGAGGAAACGATAAATACTAGAGAGTCGCTCTAACTCGCCCGCCACACATTCACCACAGCAAATGACCAACTGCTCTTGCTTAGCAGTCTATTAGGATTTCAGAGTTTTCGCTTCGTTCCTCTCATTCTATGTCAATTAAATTATCGAAAAGGTTTAATTGATTAAGTGGATTCAATAAATGGTGGACACCGACTACGATTAATCGTTTTGCTGGAGACAGTTTGTCGATTAATTGATTAATCATTCGTCGATATTACCATCACACTCTGTAATGGCTCCCCCGCTTAAAAAAAAAAAATTAAGGCAGCTTCGCGCAGAGGGTGCCAAGCCTGAAGGAAGTGCGGAGCTGGGCAGTCTTCTTTTAAAGACGATAGTCTTTCTTGGGATACCTAAACGGAGAAATTTTGGTCTGTCTGTCTGTTTCTCTGCTGGTCGGCACGTCGCACCATTCAGCTCGCTGGCCAAAGTTTAACCCCCTGCCTTACGACCTCCAATCTTGACCGAGAAGCATGTGTTCATACGGGTGAGCGTGGGCAACTAAAAATCAAATATTACGCATTCCTGAGGCACAACATCAATACCTTAGTACTATTCACAGTGTTCCTTTATAAGATCCTAGTGATTATAAAGATCCTAGTGTTTATTACGCGGCGCTGAGAATGCGCCGTTGTGTACAAAACAAGTCTCCGCCCAGTGATTTAACGACGCCGTAGTGCTGCCACCTGGTAGCAGCATAGTTCAACACAAGCCGATGTTCCCCGGTAGCGCTGTAGATGGCGTCCTCTTCTGTTTTATCAATGCCAGCCAGATGCGGCTGATTCATCGTAGAAGAGCGCTGTCTCAGGCAAGGCAAAACATATATGGCCGCTTGATGAAATACGACCCACTCTACAAGACATGATCAGAGAACGCAGAGAAAAGACCGACGACCAAATTTCAGCGGATAAACGCCGGCGCCCGTTTAAGCGTGCCTGGAAAACTTCCGAAAAACGAGCCCAGCGGCTAGCCCAGCTATTAAATTGTGGTACTCATGCCGCTCATGCAGTGCAGTCGGCACAAGACTATCGTCTTTCGACGACATTTGCAGCGAAGCACGCAGATACGCGGCCAATTTTTTTTCTCTTCGCGTTTCTTTTTCTTTCCTGCTCTCTTTCTTTATCTTTCTCCGTTTCCGTTTTTTTTGTGCCTTTTTTTCTCTCTTTATTTCTATTTATTTTTTCCCGTCTCTTTAGCTATTTCTTCCTCTTTCTTCCTATTTCTATTTTTCTTATTTCTCTCTCTCTCTCTATTTCGCGCTTGCTTCCTATTTTCTTTCCATTTTTATACGTGAGCGCACTAGTTGTTTCTTGCTGCTGAAGATAAGTGATCATTATCAAGGCGCTCGAAGAACGAGAGGAAGAGGACTTCTCCTTGGCGGGAGCACGCGCTCACTTTTCATCATCAAGGTGCTCGGGGAAGATGAGGAAGAATTCCCCTTCACACGAGCGCGTGCTAAATATGCTACACATGAAGCGTTACGCCGAGTGACGACGACAGCGTACGACAGCCCGGCCCCCTAAGGCGCTCCGCACTTAAAAAGTGTGTTTGAGAGCTTTTATGCTATTATCTGACGATACATAAAACAAATGACAATCGACGAGCACAAAAAGAAATAAAATAAAATAAAAGCCGCCGCGGTATTTTTTAAAATTTTTATTTATACATACTGCAGCCTATCATGGGCTATGGCAGGAGTGGCGATAACATCACATGTCAAGCGTAGACAAAAAATCGGCCATTGGGACAGCGTGAACAAACCCAGGCAAAGCATTCCAACGTTCAACTGTTGCAGGAAAGTAGCTAAGTTTGCCCAGCCCTTCCTGTACTCGTAGCTCGCATAATCTTAATCTTTTGCCACTTAAACCTAGAACTGATTTGTACAAATATAAGTACTTATTTAAGCGGGCACATCATGGGGAGTCAATCAAGGCATGCATGAACTTTAAGCGTTCGTTGTGGCAACGTGTTGACAGAGTGGCCAGATTGAGATTAGAGAGATTCAAAGAGGGTGAAAAGTTCCTATCGTAACGACGGTAGATAAAATGAACAGCTTTCTTTTGAATGGACTCAATCTTGTTAATATCGTTTTTATGAAATGGATTCCAAACTATAGATGCATATTCAAGGACTGGACGGATTAGTGCTTTGTACGTGAGCAGTTTGGTTTCTTGAGGGGCTACTCGAAGGGTGCGCTGGAGATAACCCAGTTTTTTCAATGATTTATTACATATTATTTCAGTATGTTTGCTCCAGGATATATTGTGAGTAAATAAAAGCCCTAGATACTTGTACTCGGGTACTTTAAGTAAAGAAGAATTATCGAAAGAGTACGAGAAAATTGAGGGAGCTAAACGCATAGTGAATATCAATGAAACAGTTTCGATGAAGTTTATACTCATTTGCCAGGCATTGCACCATGAGCAAAACTGTGAGAACGCGTCATTAAGAACTGTGTGGTCTTCAGTAGAGTTAATAGTGTGGTAAAGAACTGAATCGTCGGCATATAGACGCATCTTAGTGGTTATGTCTTGTGGGAAGTTGTTAATATAAAGTAGAAAGAGAAGAAGGCCAAGGACTGTAGCCTGCGGCACGCTTGTGGAAACATTAGAAACAGGGGAGTCAGAAGAATTGTAGTGCGCATATTCAGAGCGATCTGACAGAAAACTGGCAATCCAGTCTAGTAGTTCAGGATTACTTAGAATGAGGCTTAGCTTAAATAGTAGTTTATGGTGCACGACAGTGTCGAAAGCTTTGGACAGATCTATGAAAATTGCGTCAACTTGTGTACCAAGATCTGGTGCTTTAGCGATGTCACGCGTGAATTACACTAACTGAGTTACGGTGCTAACACCACGACGGAAACCATGCTGGCAGTCATTTAGTATACTGTTGGTTTCTAAGTAATCCATGAAATGTTTGTAAATTATGTGTTCGAGTGAGAAGTCGGAGAAATCGGTCGGTAGTTAGTTAACATCTGTTTCTTACTTGATTTGTGCAACGCTAGGACTTTAGCACGTCGCCACGAGGAAGGAACATACGCGGTTTTAAAGATTTGTTAAAAATGGTTGTAAGATAACGAGTAGTCTAAAGGGAGTAACGAACAAGGAAAGCATTGCTACTTACTTGCTTCCTACTATCCAGCTTTACCACTAAATTAAGAACACCATCAAAAGATGCACAGAGGTCACTAATTGCAGCTACTGTGCTACACAGAAAAGGAGGGAGTTCGAGGTTATCCTGAGTAAAAAGAGATTGAAAGCAAGAGTTAAATGCAGATACAATTATGTAGGAGTTATTTGTAGACGTCTCATTTGTAGCACATGGTAAGATAGATCGCCAAAATTTTTTAGGATTGCTTTTAAGAAGCTTAGGTATTCATACTTTGAAATAAAAGTCTTTGGCTGATTTAAGTTTAACTCAAACTTCCCCCTTGACTTCGTTAAACAGAGCAGTCTTAGTCGGATCTCCACTGTGTTTTGAGCGTCGTATTCTGCACAAACGTCGTGATGTCTAAAATATCTCTCGTCATCCACGGTTTAGACAGCTTTTTTTTTTCTTGGTTTTAACAGGCACAAAGCGATGAATGCATGAGAGTATGATATTTTCGAAAAAAGAGACCAGGACATTGACATAATCGCAAGCTCAGCCATTGATATGATCACAAGTTCAGCGCCTGTGGTGTTGGATTGTAAGCACGAGTGCATGGGTTCTAATCCCGGCCACGACAACCGAATTTCGATAGGGCGTTAAATGCAAGAACACTCGTGTACTTATATGCATGTGCCTGATGAACAACCCTATAGGTTTAAAATTAATCTGGAGCACCACACTTTGGCGTGCCTTGTAGTCGCGTTGTGGTTTTAATAATAATATAAAGGATGTGGTTTAACGTCCCGAAACCACGATATGATCATGAGAGACGCCGTAGCACAGGGCTCCGGAAATTTTTATCACCTGAAGTTCTTTAATGTGCACCTAAATCTAAGTACAAGGGCCTCGAGAATTTTCGACTTCACCGAAAGTGCGGCCGCCGTAGCCGGGATTCGATCCCGCAACCTGCGAATCAGCTGTCGAGCACCATTAGCACTAGACCACCGTGTCAGGTCACGTCGTGGTTATGACACGTAGAAGACAAAAAATATTACAAGGAAAAAAGTCCAAATAACTGTGCGAAGCTGTCTTTTTGCAGGCTCATTTCGTGTTGATCTGTTCTGGTGTTAGGCACCTTGCCTAATGCTTGTCGGAAGTGAATTATCCTGAGTTAAAAAATAACCGTTGTTGTGAAATGCACGCAAGTGATTCTCAATACGTCCTCTCAGCTATGCGTGCATGTCAATTATTTACGCAATGCTTATACCTATAGCTACCAGGAAGCTACGTACGGAGGCGCAAAAGTGTGTGATGGCCCCGAAGAATATATCATCTCGGGATTTATGTGCCAAACCCACGATATGATTATGAGGATTGCCGTAATGGAGGGCTCCGGAAATTTTGACCATCTGCTGTGTTTTTTAACGTGCACTGTCTTTCACGTGCACTTTATACGGGCCTCGGCTAGTTCAACTCCATCGAAATGCGACCTCCGTGGCCGGATGTTCTCTAATGTTGACGAGTCAAATAGCATAACCATTAAATATAACCACCCGAATAAAGCATTTGTATATTATATCAAACTTCCTGGCATGTAATGTCATCCACCTTATCTACACCGATACAAATATTCACTTTAGAGACATGCTTGGCTTCACTGCATTGTGTCCTCAGTATCATCTGTGTTCAATAATTTTTTAACATCCTTGCCTTCCCATCAACTAAATACAGCACGAGTTAGTTTAGAAAGCAATTCAAGATGTGATTATGAAATAGCTTCATTTTACGCATTTATTTACAGACTATGGCGGAAGTATGGGCACCCTTATGACAATGCAAATGTTATCTGGAACGGTGTCTTCATGTAAGTAGTTGCTGCGCATGCACTGATGAACACTCTTCACATGGTTTGGGTACTCTACGATTGATTTGAAGAGCCATGCTCCAGCGGCCTGTGCTACAGAAGAGTAAAACGAGGAAAAGTAAACGCTTTCTGTCGCCAGTCAGGGAACGTAGAAGTTACTGTACTCAGATATCAGGATCGAGCTACCGCGTGCACTATTTGTGTGTGCTCTTTCAGTAGTAATCCTCTGAATACAATGGGTACATCGAAGGTTGTCCAGCGAATCAATGTGATGGCGGCTGTGCCATCTTCATAGTTTCTATTCAGTACTGTATGAGAATGAGTGGACTGCGAGAGCGTAGCCAGTCAGGGGGGTTCAAATTACCCTCCCCCCTAAAATTTTTCAGTTGTGCATTTGTATACACGCACGCACACATACAAACGTGCGCACAAATATTGTCAGAGGGTCGTGACGTAGACGAAGGTAGCAGTCGGCTCGTTCAAGATGAAACTCTTTATTTGGCCGAACTTGTGGCCGGGATACGGAAAGTCAAACTACAGCAATACACATTATCTACTGATAGCGGCGAACAGAGCATCAGCCGTCGAAAAAACTGACAAGCGGCCAAGCACGTCCGCATTTATACATGTGTCAATGAAAATTCCAGCGTTATCGCTAGCGGCCGCGTAAGTTTCAGAACTAACTCTAATGTTCGCGTTGTGTACGTAATCTCATCGGAAGGTTCTAAGATTATTTAGATAGTTCCCAGTCATTGGAGCGCGCTTTGCTCAAGGCAGCAGATACTTTGTAATGGGGCGGTAACATGAGAATAGAAAGAAAGGAACACGTGTGGCAATATGCATAAAGTATGCTTGAACCTCTCCCCACCTCCCCTCGAAAAAAATTCGAGCTACTAGCGACGATAGTGAACTGCAGCTAGGTCTTTACAATAGACTGGATGAGCTAATCTGGATGAGCAATACGAATGGCTGTCCAAAACTAAAACAGGCAGGCAAATATTGGATCTGCTAGGTATTGAGTATCACACCCAACACAGCATCAAAGCGGATATTCCCATACACATCGGAGGCGTAATAACCGTCCTTCCAATACCCAAGAATATGCATCCCGTCCACCATCAGGGCAGACGGGAATGCAGAGCACGCGATATACAAAAGAAATTTCGTAACAGCATGGACGGCGTGGTGTTCGTAGATGCAGCATGATACGGAAACAAGCGCGCGCACACAGCCATGCTGACAAATAATGAGGGAAAATGTTTGACGAGCGCTACCACCAGTACGACGCCACACGTAAAAACCGCAGAGGAAATAGCTATCGCCTTAGCAATAGCACAAACACAAGTGGACGAAATTATCAGTGACTCGCAGACGTGTCTCACATCGGCTCCCGCTTTTCGTGCTTTCAACCCGGAGCAAGGCCAGTGACGAACCAGAGATTTGCACAGCCTCAACCGGCAAGACAAGAGGAATCGGCGGACACTAGCCCCTTTTGGGTGAGTGCATCCTGTCTCAAGATATAGCTCTTAATTCCCGCCAAGCGCACGTCCAGTTTATTACGCCTAACGCCAAGCTCGTTCCTGCACACCATCGGCAGAAAAGCTGTGCGGCACGTGCACAACGCGCTCAGTCGTAGCTGTCGGCACGGCACGAGCGCTCGCGCTAGCCGTGGCAAAGAGCCCTTAGGATGAGCCGAGAAGCAGCCGCAGCAGGGGGAAATGCCAAATAACCAGCAAGATGAAAATGCAATGCAAACTGACCCAGTGGATGCAAGCAACAAAACAGCAAATTCGTGGATCTATGACGCTGGCAGCGGCAGAACAATTGAAGCGGAAAGCGCTTGGATCACGAGAAATAAGAAAGACAAGACGGCTGCCGCCAATGCAAGGACGCCGGCCAGCCCACCCACAGGGCACCCGCCTATCACAGAGCAGACGCTGAAGTCATTACCATCACAGCAACAGCGCAGGCCAAAGATGCCACCTCTGCCTCTCGACGACTTTAAGATCGTTTACCGCCCGCAAGCAGGTCTTGAACTCGCCACATGGAACACCGTCGCCGTCACGCATGTCATCGGAAGAGCGAGTGGACTATCGCAGCAAGACTTCAACGACAAGGTACGCGTACAAGTCTAGAGAACAGAAAACTTAATCATCGCCAGCACTGCCGCCAAGGAAGACGCAAAGAAGCTGGTAAGCATCAAGAAAATACAGCTTGGAGGCAATTTCTACAATGTGAACGGCAACATACGAACTCCGGACGACGTCTCCAGAGGCGTGATCAATGGCTTGATACCCGGAACGAGCACCGCAGAACTCATGGCTGGAATCCGCGCGCCGGCAAGATACACTGTTCTTCACGCCAGAATGCTGGGTCAATCGTCCGCGGCAGTCGTTTTCTTTGAAGGACCGCACGTTCCCTTCTACATAATCTTCCAGAGCGTAGACTTCCGATGCAGACCATATCGCAAGTCAGTGCAGTACTGCCGAACTTGTGGCAACACGGGACACCGTCAGGACATCTGTCCAAGGCCTATCCCGGATTTCTGCTACAAATGCGGTAAGGCCGGACAAACGCAAGGGCATGAGTGTAATCCCACCTGCAAGATCTGTGGAGAAGGGCACGAAACTGCAAGTAAAGAGTGCAAGAAGAGACTAAAGCCAAACCCACCACCCTACAATGTAAGACAACAGCGCCTCAACAAGCTTCAAGAAATAGACAACCACTGGAGCTGCATCGGAGAAGAGTTCCCCGAGCTTGGCACCTCGGCAGCTAACTCAAGCAGGCGGAGCGCGGGCAGCTTCCCCAGGCGCAGCAAATCCAATTCAATTTTGCGATCTACTTCGCGCTCCCGCTCTCACACGCGCTCGCCATCGCTCAAGTGCGCGAGCTACGCCGCCGTGGCAAGCGACTCGATTGGTAGCAGCAGCTCGACCCCTTCGTCGGCTGAAACCGCATCCATACAGGTCCTCGAAAATAGACTGCAAAACCAGCAGAGGAAGATCCAGAATCAGCACAGTCAACTGCAAAACCAACAAAACCTTATAGACAAGCTGCTTCAGAGTCAGAAAAAGGCAACAAGAGCTCATCGACAAACTACTTGAAAAATGCAAGGAACAGCAAGAAATTTCTGAAAAAGCGCCTCAACAATACCAAGAGCTAGAAAACACAAGCTCGCAGCCGGGTAAGAAGCTGCTTAAGGCGGACGTCCAAACACTAGTGGATGCAAGGTGCACCATATTTCAAGAAGCCTTTATGAACAACATTCATGCCACGATGGAAAAGATTGTCCAGTCAGCAATCGAAAAAACGGCCGCCACCTTCGAGCACAAGATCACCACGTTAAATGCGAAGATTGATGGGATCGCTGCACAAGTCAACAATTTTATTGCACACGTGAAGAAAACTTATGTCACCGTGACACAGTTTGACAGCTTCAGCAACCCACGCCAACTGACTCGGAAGAAGGTGCGGGCGAACAGCCACAACGCCTCTCGCTCAGTCTCACCCACTCGCGATCGCCGACGGGACATCGATTCAATCGAAGATGGAAAGCCGTAACAATAAGTCTAAGGACCAGCATTCAACTTTACGCATATGGCAATGGAACTGTCGATCATACCGTCCACGACATACGAGCCTACAAGAATTTATCAAGCCTAACCAACCCCACATCATCGCACTCCAGGAAACCAACATGCAGAACGTCCGTCTGCAAGGATACATTACCTGCGCACAAACCCAACGCACTGCCATACTTATCAAGAAAACTATCTCAGCGCAGAAGCACGAGGTCGAGCAAACGCAGACGGAGCACACCCTGATAGAGATTCTGCCGGAACGAAAGACGCAGAAAAGTATATTCATAGCCAACGTGTACAGCCCCCCTCGAGACCAGCTATCAGATTTCGATCACTTCGTACGAGAAATCAGGAAGCGCACGAATGGCCACCAGGTCGTTATTGTGGGAGACTTCAATGCCTCGCACATGGCATGGGGCTATCATATCACCACGAAAAAGGGCTCTATGGTGCACGATGTCGCCCAGCACCCCAGACTAACACTGTGGAATGACCCTCTTCAGAAGACGAGAATCGGGAACAGCGTCTCCAGAGACACCAATCCCGATCTCACCTTCACGGCTAACGTCACCCGGGCAGAGTGGAGGGTGCTACCAGAAACCTTAGGTAGCGATCACCATATCCTCCAACTTGACGTAGTGCACACTCGCAGAGAGACCAAGACAGGAATAGCACGCTTAACGGAATGGAAATTCTTCAGGGATGACCTCGATGTTGAAACCACTATAACTGATATTGCGGAATGGTTCAAGAATGTGCTAGATACAGCCGAACGTCACACTAAAGATATACAGCTCGACGCCGATACGCCAGTAG
The DNA here is from genome assembly GCA_030522465.1 of Rhipicephalus appendiculatus. Classification (NCBI taxonomy): domain Eukaryota; kingdom Metazoa; phylum Arthropoda; class Arachnida; order Ixodida; family Ixodidae; genus Rhipicephalus; species Rhipicephalus appendiculatus. The sequence continues at coordinate 33,280 of JALIZH010015223.1, forward strand.
TCGACGCGCATCTCCTCCACCTCTGGGAGGCTAGGAGAGGACTTCTTAAGAGGTGGAAGCGGCAAAGGCTTAACAGAAAGCTACAGAAACGCATCGCTCTCCTCACCGAGCAAACTCAAGATTATGCAAACCAGCTCGCCAGGCAGAACTGGCACGCTTTCTGTGACAAGCTACGGGGGACTCTGAGCACCAAAAAGACCTGGCATCTGCTACGCGCTCTTCTAGCCACCCAACCCTCCAAAGCGGCACAGAAGCAGCATCTTCAAAAGCTTATCCACAACTATGCCGGATCGGAAGAGCATCTCCTTCAGGAAATAGAGAAAAAGCTTTGCGGAGACGCGCCAGCTATTGCATCAATTAACACCAAAGAATACGCTGGAACACCAAACCCTGAGCTCGACCAACCCTTCACGCAAGCGGAACTATACGCAGCCCTATCGAAGTTGACAAGAAATACCAGCCCCGGCAAAGACCGGATAGTCAACAATCACTTACGCAACTTACCGCACCAGGCCACCACGGCTCTTCTTCGATATTACAACGATTGCTGGGAGAAAGGAGAGCTGCCTGCGGTTTGGAAGCACTCGGAGATCACCATGATCCCCAAGCCTAACAAACCTATCAGCATTGAGAACTTGCGCCCGATATCCCTCACCTCGTGTGTGGGAAAGCTGTTTGAACACATGGTGCACGACCGCTTGACCGTGTACCTAGAAGATAGTGGGCACCTACCAGATACCATGTTCGGCTTCCGGCAGCACCTCTCGACGCACGACGTGCTTTTACTACTCAAAGAAGACCTCCTTGATCACCTCAGCCACCGAAGCAAGTACTTAATACTCGGAGTCGACGTCAAGGGGGCCTTTGATAATGTCAGCCATGACGCGACCCTCACCAACCTCGAAGGCACCGGCTGCGGCGCTAGGACCTACAGGTATGTCAGAAACTTTCTGACGGACCGTACAGCAACTGTGGGCATCTGGAACATCCACAGCAAAAGCTTCAAACTACCGAAAAAAGGCACGCCGCAGGGATCGGTCATTTCACCGCTACTGTTCAATGTGGCCGTGATCAATCTGCCTAAAGTTCTCGATAAAATACCAGATGTGCGGCACGCGATGTACGCCGATGACATCACACTCTGGACCAAGGCTTCGAACATCGGAAGACAAGAGAGCTGCTTACAAGATGCCGTAAATACCATCGAAAGGTATCTCTGAAACTGCGGCCTCCACTGTGCCCCCGAGAAGTCTGAGCACCTTGTCCTCAAAGCAAGAACGAGAGGCAGGCCTCCCATATACGAAGAGCCCGACCCTTGCGTCACCCTCAATGGGAAAATAATTTCAAAAGTCGATACGCTACGGGTGCTTGGACTTCACATACATAATGATGGATCGGGAGCGGCCACCCTACCGAGACTGCAACGAACGCTCTCGCAGCTTACGCACCTCGTCAAGAGGATCGCAAACCAACGCAACGGGCTTAAGGAACATGACACCCTACGAATAATGCAAGCTCTGCTCACCAGCCGCATCACGTACGGCACGCCGTACCTCGCTTTGAAAAACCGCGGAAGTGGAAAAACTTAAAGTTTTGATAAGAAAGGCAACCAAAGCCGCCCTGGGACTACCACCCATGGCTTCTACTTCACGTCTCCTAAAGATGGGCGTCCACAACACGTGGCAAGAGCTCACCGAAGCTCACAAGAACAGCCAGCTGGAACGACTAAAGCTCACGCCCACCGGGAGGTCGGTACTCCGGTACCTGAACTACAGCGCGACGTACATTGCCGATGCAGACCAGAAAAAGCGCATCCCGGTGGACGTTAGAGAGTCCCTGTCCATCGCGCCTATTCCACGCAACATGCATGCGACATTCCACAAAAGTAGAAGAAAGGCTAGAGCTGACGCTATTCAACGGAAGTTTAAGCAAGACCCGGACGCCCGCTACACCGACGCGGCGAAGTATCCGCGTAGAAACGCGTACGCTATCAGCGTCGTAGACTCTCGAGGCCGAGAATCAGCGTCGGCCACGGTCAAGGCACGCAACTCAGAAGCAGCGGAAGAAGCGGCAATTGCTCTCGCTACCACCACATGTACAGACGCCGCGGTGATCTTCACTGACTCGCAAGCCGCTTGCAGGAATTATGCGAGGGGCCGCGTCTCAGCCGATGCACTTAACATCATGAAACGCCGAAGCACTCCACTCCCATATACCTGCGTAGTATGGGTTCCAGGGCACGGGGGTCTACATGGAAATGAAGCGGCCCATGCCGCTGCCCGCGAGCACGTCAGCCGGGCTGCCCTCGGCCCACAGGATACCCTACCCCTGGCCGAAGAGATGGAGGCTGTGCAAAACACCTACTCGTCGCTACTTCAACACTACAGACTGGAGCGACGGGTGTACCCTCCACCCCACCAAAAACTGACTAAAGAAGAAAGCGTGATCATCAGACGCTTGCAAAGCAACACGCACATACACGGCATATTAATGCACCGCCTCTACCCAACGAAGCATGGCTACATGTGCCCCCTCTGCAGCGTACCGGACACCCTAGCACACTTGCTCCTGGAATGCCTGTGCCATGCAAACCGCAACATGCAACCGGAGACGGCCGTGAGCCAAGCACCACGAACGAACGACAACCACCTAACCGAAACGTGGGAGGCCAAACTCGTCCTCGAGGACCTTGAAGACCAGCGACAACTCGTCTCCAGGGCCAAGAGGGCAGTCGAAGCCAGAGGGTTCCTGGACTAGGGAACCCTCCCACCTTAGGGTGATACCGGGCCTCGCTCGGAACACTGTTTCCAAATAAACGTTTATTTCTCTCTCTCGCAGATGGCGATACGAAACTTCGAAAATGGTCGTTTCTCCCCAGAGGCACCACAAATCCCAGAACTTGGCAGTAGTCAAGAAAAAAGTGTCAATCTTATTTGGGCACCCGCTCACACGCTATTGCATAGATGGTAGCAATGAGGCGGGCTTACAGCAGACCAATCATTGGTTAGTGCCACCTCAGGGAATACTGACGAGTGGTAGTGGCAAGACAGAATGACCACATTTCACGACATTGCAGTATGTAATAGATTGCAGAGGCGTACATTCCCAACGCCTCACCCGAAATAAAGCAAGAAACAGTATGTCGAATGGAGGCAGTTACAAACCCGATCCTACCCGAGTCCAGCTATTGTGCACATAATACACCCAGATTTATACACGACGGATAAGTGCAGACAATGCGACACAGAGCCACCCTAGCGCATATCTCATGGGTATGCCCTGACATAATAAACAAAAGCCGTGATGCAGCCTTAAACAGCCACTGCCTCGACGCACCCTGGGAGTCTGCGTTGCTCACCTCGGACCTGGAGCACCAACTCTTGGCCATCCAGCGAGCCGAGGAAGCTGCCAAGGGCTAGCAACCCTTGGCTGAAGCTTAGGCAAAATCCAGGCCCATCCCACCAAATCGCAGGCCACTTTTGGTCTTTCGGTCTGATCTGACATTCCTGGTGGACTGGCGGCTGTACTTCACAGCTTCTTCACTGACGAATGCGTTGTTTGTTCTGTCTAGCATTCGAACCAATGTCGATGATATAAGAAAGACAGCGGAAGTAGTCTAGTCTGAACGCTACCATGCACAAGGCTGTCGCCTAAACTTGATTGCAAATTGTGGCGACGAGGATAGGCGAATATCTCTACCGAAAAAGCTATTTCAATAGCATGAACAGCAGTAAATCTTAACACTACCGTCTTTACCAAAGCTTCGTTTCATAGGCATAAAAATTTTCGTTGCATCTGTAGAATTCTACTTACTAGGATATCAGTACCCCCCAACATGTATAATGCATCCGCCTTACTCATGTTTCAGTGGGTGAAGCTGGAAATGGCATCACACGGACGGTACTAGAAAATATGAATAGACGAGGCGAAAGCAACGGTGAGTCCCCGTGTGTTTTGTTCACATTGGTAAACCGTGCAGCAATGTGCGCATGACATCAACACGATTTGAAACGGTGCCTTTCTGGGCGGTGTGTTTTCACGTAACATGTAACGCGATGAGGGAATACAATTAACAGCCTTATGAATGCTCCGGTTCTAAGTCACAAGACTGTAGACCGCAACTCTATCATTCTTCTAACTCTAGGACATTTGTATTTCAAGCATTGTATCTACATTGCGTATGTTTCAGCCAGTGGCGTAAATCATGGGGGGGTCAAGGGGGGTCCTGACCCCCCTGTGCTCAGGCTGGGGGGGGGACACCCCATGCAAGTGTCCCCCCTTGAGATTTATCTTCCAAATGTCACATTTGAATTTTTTGACAGTCAAAGACAACGAAGTTTCCGTAAAACCAACTCTGAAATCTTAAGCACCTTCGATGAACAGAAACGAAGTACTTCTAGCCGGTACGCACGATGAGAAATACCTTTATGCGTTAGCACAAAAAGGGCTACCATTTTTTATTGCATACTTTAACCCGAATGATGCAGCTGCTGAGATGCTAGTGCCCGCCCACGAGTTGGTATTAGAAACTAACTTCGCCATGTGATGCCGCTTGGATGACCAGTGATATTTTTGGTCACCGGGCCCCGACACTCATGCTCGTTCTATTGTATTATTATTATTATTATTATTATTATTATTATTATATGTGAATGCATAATTTTAATTTTGTATAATTAAAAATAAAGCATATCTTTAAAAACAAAATAGCCGCCATTGGAAGATGTGTGTCCCCCCCTTGAGGTCATTATGGATTTACGCCACTGCTTTCAGCGGGCACTGCTGGAAATCACATAACACGGGCGGCATCGGGTGACGCCGGAGGCGGAAGCGAGGGTGACTCCACGCCCTTTTGTTTACCAAGGCAAACACGGCGCATGCTCATGACATCAGCATGACCCGAGACCACGTTTTTCTGGACAGTCTGTTTTCACCTAACGTGTAATCAGAAAGAATCCGACTGAGTACTCTGGGCGGCTTGCGTCTGCATCTGCTTTTACGGGGTGTTGCAACCGTCCTTTGCAGGCACCAGAGACTTGGGAGGAAGATGCCGAGGCAACATGAAGAGACTGAAAGGAAACTGTACAGAGGTTCAATTACAGTATTTACATTGCGAGCATATCGTTGTTCAAGACGAAGACTTCGCTACATCATGACGATCTCGTGTCGAAGGCGCGAGATCGTCATTATAAGAGTCCCTTTTCCCCAGATCCGTAGATAGGTGAATGGCTCCAAATGGCGCTGTCCAATCAAAGGACACACGCCACTTCCGACGGTGCCACCCACATTCGCCCAGATCAACGTCCTTGACTGGGGCGGGGCTACCACACTTCCCCTGTGGCACCAAGGTGTTCCTTCCTTGTCGTGAGAAGGCCGCTGGGTAATGGGTCCCACGCTCGTACAACCGGGCGCATCAACTTGGGTCCGCCGCATCGAAGTAACTCGCCGTTCAATTAGCGGGACGGGTTGTCATCCATGCTGACGCTCGTTGACCGGAAACCATTTCCGTCGTCTCGCCGAACACCTTGCGGCGTCGGACTGCATGGCGCCTCACTTCCCGGCTAGGACGGACAATACACGGTTGTCAGCAGGCCAGCAGCCTTTCAGTCACTTGTTCGAAGAACAGAGGACACCGCTTCGTCTTCGGCGCAGATGCCGATCATAAAAGGGACACGGTACGTTACAAGAATGGAGACGGGTAAAGCTGAAGTTGAAAGAGTGGTGGTGGCGCTTGCTTCGGTGTAGTGTGGAGGGGCTGCTGCAGTATGACGCAGACTGTTGCGAGAAATCGGAGATGGCGAAACGGCGCACGCTCCCGCAGGAGGAACAAGCGAAATGGCGTCGACAGCAGCAACGCGAATAGAGGGAGCGAGAACCAGGTCTTCAAGGTGCTCCTGCGTGGTCTTGGAGACACTGGCCTGGACTCACGGATGTGAAGGCCAACCTCCACGTCTTGGGCTATGAACGCCGCTACCTCTTTCTGATTCATTTTTCACTTCTCATCCCTTTCGCTCCCGTCCCATACAGGCGCTGAGCCATGCTGCGAAGAAAGGCAACTGAAACAGCGTCTTTTCGTCTCCCTTTGCCCCTATCGCCCCGCACGCCCCAAAATGAAATCGGGACCGTGCAAAGGCGCAGAATGCGGCTAAATACGATGAGTCCGGAAAAGAACGACGTATTCTGAAGCAGCTCACACCGAAGGAAGAAGCGGAAAGGCGCCTACAGCAGAAACACGAATAGAGCTTTGCTAGTAATACAGCCTATGTAATCGTTGCGGCCACACGAATATTTTTTTCCCGAAACACAACTTTTAGATATGGCGACGACATTCTTGTCACTATAAGAGACATGCAGTAATAATAATATCTGGGGTTTAACGTCCCAAAACCACGATATGATTATGAGAGACGCCGTAGTGGAGGGCTCCGGAAATTTAGACCACCTGGGGTTCTTTAACGTGCACCTAAATGTAAGTACACGGGCCTGAAGCATTTTGGCCTCCATCGAAAGAGACATGCAGTTGGTTTCCCAATATGAAACACGAGGACGGATAGAGCAGCGAAACTTATCGGAGACAGTCGCGATCAGAGTCTGGGTCATCTGAATCCAAAATGGCCCAAGGTATGCGGTCGATCAGGGCGGGGTGTCCTATGATCGGAAACTAAAGCAAGCAATCAATTGTTCGGCCTCCTGAAACAAGATTGATTTGTGTGTACGTGACTGGGAATTGACATCCTGATGATATTGTTCATGGGGTGGCGTTTGCCGTATAACTTTTCTCATTTGACAATAGTAATGGGGCAGGTAGCAAAACTTCGAATACTTCTACTGGAATATTTAAGAAATAATTGTAGAATATATCGGTGTTTTGATTATCTTAGGTGACTCTAGCGTTTATCGGGAGACTGGCGTGCGTTTTCTTAAACATGTAAAAACTAACTCTCGAAGGCCCTAATGTAAGGCAAAATGACTTCTGGGCAACAGCCCACATCTGTCGTGATTTGTCACATATCTGTTTGCATAGCGTGGATTCCAATGAGCTATCTCTTGAAACCAATAATCTTACCCATGCAATGCCTAGATGAAGACACCGACAAGGAGAACGAGAAAACGACAAACAAGAAGAAAAATGGCAAGGAGAAAGATACCAAGGAGAAAGATCAGGACCAAGATAACAAGATGAAGAACATCGGCCGAGAAAGTGGCCATGGAAGAGGATGAAGTGGTTAGTAAAGTGAAAAAGCAGGTATGTGTTTCATGTGATCCGCCTACTCTGTCCTAACTTTTGGCTACAATAACAAGCAGACGTAAAGTTGGGAAATCGATTAAGAGTGTTCAACTTGCGGTCTTACTAGGAGCGCCACGTACGCAGTATGAGACATCAAAGAAAACCTGAATTATTAGTTGACAATGGCATCTCTTCACATCATAGTACATATAATTAGCTAAAATGAATACTTGGGCGAGCTGTGTCTGTGTCAGTCTGCCTGGGTGTTGTGGTTTTGTTTTTGCCTTGTTTAACTGTCGCACAGTATATATATATATATATATATATATATATATATATATATATATATATATATATATATATATATAGGAAACAAAAGAGAGTACGACGCACGTTAGTTTTGCACGGTATATTTTCTGACGTTTCGGCTGGTGGACCAGCCTTTGTCAAAGGCTGGTCCACCAGCCGACGTCAGAAAATATACCGTGCAAAACCAACGTGCGTCGTACTCACTTTTGTTCCTTATTCTACCGGGGCCAGCGTTATTTCATTGCTGCAACTGTATATATATATATATATATATATATATATATATATATATATATATATATATATATAAATGAATAAGAAACATGTGGGTACCCATACGAGAGCAATACTTTTATGCCTAACGTTTTGGCCGTGGCACGGCCTTCGTCAAAGAATGAAGAGTATACAACGCATATGCCGCTTTTAAGGACCGGTGAAATCACACTATCAGACAGAATGGTGATTAGAAGATACGTCAGCAGTAGGACTTCGATATGGGCGAGTTGGTTCATAGCAACGGGAAGGTACACGGCGACTGAGACATTGGACGCTCGTGTGTGATGCGTGTTCTTCGTCCATTGTCTCAGTCGCGCTGTGCCTTCCCATTGATACGTCAGCAGTCCCAGAACAACAGTGACCGCATAATTTCATACGAGCGTCAAGATCGCTGTTGAAAACTCAAGGTACGAGCACGTAGCCTGCGCAGGGCAAATGTTTAAAGCAATAAAACACTGTTTAAGCCATGAAAGGGAATCGCGAAAAGATTAAGGCAAAAATCTGTGTCGAAGGGGATGTCAAGGGCACACATTACGCACACAGTCAGATACTAGAGGAACGGTAAACAAAATTCAGCTAGTCACTGAGGTCCCCATCAAGACAAGGGAACAGACGTTTCACTTCCATATGCGAAGGAAAACAACTGCAAGATCACATATACAAAAAATGGGCAAAAAAAAGTATATAATGAAAAAACCGGCAGATCCCACGCATTGTGGGAATTGATGTAATGCGAAGCAGCCAGCAAGGAGCAAATCATGCTGTACATAATATGCATGTCATGGTTTACATGTTAGGACCTGCCATTTATGTTCGTCCTGCAGTCACGTCGCGCCATACCATATTTGGTGTATATCGAGCTAGCGAACTGGACGCAAGCGCACCATGACCGTGACATGTAAATGACATAGTAGATGACATGCATGCCAAGATTTTCATGTTACCACCTGCAACTTATGTTCGCTCTATAGTCACGTTCCGCAATTCCAATTATGTGTATATCAAGCTATGAAACGGCCGCGAGCGCGCCATGGGTGTGGAATGCAAGTCATATGGCACATGACATGTTATGATTTGCATATTATCACTTATCATTAATGTTCGTTATACAGTAAAGTCACGCAATACCAAATTTGGTGTATATCAAGCAAGCGAAACGCCCGCGAGCGTGCCATGAGCGTGGCATGCAACTCATGTCGCACATGACATGTCACGATTTCCATATTACCACTAGTCATTTATGTTCGTCATACAGTTATGTCACGCAATACCAAATTTGGTGCATATCAAGCTAGCGAAACGGCCGCGAGCATGCCATGAGCGTGGCATGCAAGTCATGTTGCACATGACATGTCATGATTTCCATATGACCACTTGACATTTATGTTCGTCATACAGTCACGTCACGCAATACCAAATTTGGTGTATATCAAGCAGCGAAACGGCCACGAGCGTGCAATGTGCGTGGCATGCAAGTCATGTTGCACATGACATGTCATGAATTCCAAGTGACCACTTGGCATTTATGTTCGTCATACAGTCACGTCACGCGATACCAAATTTGGTGTATATCAAGCTAGCGAAACGGTCGCAAGCGTGCCATGAGCGTGGTATGCAAGTCATGTTGCCCATGACATGTCATGATTTCGAAATGAACACTTGGCATTTATGTTCGTCATACAGTGACGTCAGGCAATACCAAATTTGGTGTATATCAAGCTAGCGAAACGGCCGCGAGCGTGCCATAAGCGTGTCATGCAAGTCATGTGGCACATGACATGCCATGATTTCCAAATGACCACTTGGCATTTATGTTCGTCACGCAGTCCGGTACGTAATACCAAATTTGGTGTATATCAAGCTAGCGAAACGGCAGTCAGCGCACCATGAGCGTGGCATGTAAATCATGTTGTACATGACATGCAGGTCATGATTTTATATTACCATCTATAATCTTGTTGGTCATGCAAAAATATGTCATTGAACCGATTTTTGGATATACCAAATTAAGAAAACGGCCTCAGGAGCACTACGGCCATGGCGTGTAAATCATCACTTTCATGACAAGTTATTCATGATTTTCATGATATGACCAGTCATTCATCTTCGTCATATAGTCATGTTATGCCATACCGATTTTGGTGTGAATACCATTAACGATACGGCCAGGAGAGCACAAAGTCGTAGGCGGCTAGATGGATAAGTACGCTCAAACTCGCCGAAGTTCGCTAAGAAATGCTTCGCATTTAAAAAAAAACATGGCTGATCCCTCCGACATAGGAATCGGTATAACACGAAAGTGAACAGTGTCTTCAAAGAAGTAGTGCTTATTGCGTAGTGATAATGAGCGTTCGTACAACGTCTATTGCTCTTTTACACTCTATAGCACCGTTTGGCGTGGATGCACCCAGGTCGACGCCTAGTCGCACATCCCCATCGCGACGACTAACGCCCATGATCATGATTTAACCGCTGTAATAGTTAAACTTCTGAACCTATACCTGGACACAGCGTATCACGAATCGCGCGCAAAGATGACATCAACAAGCACGTAATAAACACTGGTACTGTGCACTTCTTCAAAGCGTCATCACTGAAGGAGAGAAACGGCACGGCGTGCGCTCCTGAGGGATGCGGTAACCTACGCCGGTGCTCCTGCATACACTACCACACTGCGCTTCATCAACACTGGAGGCAGAGCTTCAGCCGCAAACGCGCGCAAGCGTTCGGCGTCCCGCTGGCCTCTGTCTCGTCCACCACGGCACCACATTCGTCCGTCGACATCATTGCCTTTCTGCACCGCGTACTGCAGCAGTTTAAATGGTCGGTGCTATCGCACTTGAAGTAGTCGGCTGCGAAACACCGTTGGTGCATGTGTAAGCGCACTACTCCGCCAACGAGCCGTCACACGCTAACACGAAGCGAAAGGCTAGAGTGACACATAACTGCGTCTAGGGCGACTCCCCGATGCTAGCGCGGGCAGCGTTTGTTGCTGCTATCGAGACGCTTTCACCATGACCTCCTAGATAGCGCGCCGGCAAGAAATCTCGGACCCCATGATATAACTGCGTCGTCGACGAATCGTTTTTAAATGCGAAGCATTTCTTAGCGGACTTCGGCGACTTTGAGCGTATCTATCTATCTATCTATCTATCTATCTATCTATCTATCTATCTATCTATCTATCTATCTATCTATCTATCTATCTATCTATCTATCTATCTATCTATCTATCTATCTATCTATCTATCTATCTATCTATCTATCTAGCCGCCTACGACTTTCTGCTCTCCTGGCCGTATCGTTAATGGGATTTGTACCAAATTTGGTATGGCATAACATGACTGTATGACGAACATTTGGCTGGTCATATCAAGAAAATCATGACTAACTTGTCATGAAAAGTATGATTTACATGCCACGCTCATGGCGCGCTCGCGGCCGTTTCGTTAGCTTGATATACACCAAATTTGGGATTCAGTGACATGACTGTATGACGAACATAAATGACAAGTGGCAATATGAAAATCATGACTTCATGAGCGACATGACTTGCATTCCACGCTCATGGCGCGCTCGCGGCCGTTTCGTTAGCTTGATATACACCAGATTTGGTATTGAGTGACATGACTGTATGATGAACATAAATGACAAGTGGTAATATGGAAATCATGACTTGTCATGTGCGACATGACTTGCATGCCACGCTCATGGAGTGCTCGCGGCCGTTTCGTTAGATTGAGATACACCAAATTTGGTATTTAGTGACATGACTGTATGAAGAACATAAATGACAAGTGGTAATATGGAAGGAAATCATGACTTGTCATGTGCGACATGACTTGCATGCCACGCTCATGGCGTGCTTGCGGCCGTTTTGTTAGCTTGAGATACACCATATTTGGTATTGAGTTACATGACTATATAACGAACATAAGTGGCAGGTGGTAACATGAAAATCTTGGCATGCATGTCATCTACAATGCCATTTACATGCCACGCTCATGGTGCACTTTCGTCCAGTTCGCTAGCTTGACATACACCAAAATTGGTATATCGCGACGTGACTGTATGACGAACACAAGTGACCGGTCGTAACATGTAAAACATGACATGCAAATTATGTAAAGCATAATTGCTCCTTCCTGGCTGCTTCGCATTACATCGCTTCCCACAGTGCGTGGGATCTGCCGGCTTTTTCTATCGGAGAAACCCGCCGCGCGCCCGCCATCTCGGAGGCCATGGTCGTGCCGCATTACTTCTCTTCATCGCTCACAGACGGCGGCACCGCCCGCCGCCGCCAACAGAGAGCACCGAGCGAGAGATTGCGTGGAAGATATAAGGCGCGTTGGTAACACATTCTCCGCCTTTTCCTTCTTCGAACCACAACCACCACCACATTCTCCGTCTGCTTCTTTAGCTCAGTCGGTAGAGCGTCGGGCGCTTACCGTCGCGGGCGATGAAGTCAGAGGTTCGATTCCCGGCGGGGGAACATTTTCATAATAATTTTTCTTTCTCATTTAATAGCGTTAATTATATCAACGTCATATCCGTAACGGATATGCTTGGTGGACCCCGGCATAAAACACTTTCGTGTTAAAAAAAGAAGAAAAAACGTTGGCGGCATATCTGCGTGCTTCGCTGCAAATGTCGTCGAAAGCCGGCCGTACTGCATGAGTCCTCGCCTCATCCGCGGCCACCCGTGAGCTTCGGGCGTCCCTTCTGCCGCCGGGTACGCTCGCTTAGCCTCTCGGTCACTGACGATTCGCGCGTCGCGCACCTGGTCTGTGTCCAGGAAGCGTCCGAGCAACGAGCCCAGTGGCTAGCGAAAGAACGTGAGTCGATGCGCACCTGGAAGCAGCAGGACACAGACCAGGTGCGCGGCGCGCGAATCGTCAGTGACCGAGGGGCTAAGCGAGCGTACCGGGCGGCAGAAGGGACGCCCGAAGCTCACGGGTGGCCGCGGATGAGGCGAGGACTCATGTAGTACGGCCGGCTTTCGACGACATTTGAAGTCCAAACTTCAAACGCAGTTGGCCTTGGCGCAACATGAAGTCGTGCTCAGAATCCGCATTAGGCAGTATCGTAATCGTCGGTGAATTTTTTTTGTGATTCCTGACTTGCCACTAATATCATTGAATATCTTTTTTAAGAGACGCGCGAACTTTGATTGCAGATCAATAGGGAGTTTTCGAATAGGGGCCCCAATCGTTTTGATTCCCCATAGAAATAGCGTCGCGGCCACTGCGCATGCGCGATACCCAAACAGGGTTTGTGTTGGGGACGTTATATCTTGAATTTAGCGGAAGCCCAAACATCTTTGCGTCAAAGAAACATGACGGCACCAGTGTTGCCATCGATGGGCGTGAGAGATCCGCTAGAAAGCAATAAGAAATCCGCCAGATTCCGCTAGATTCTAAAACATATCCGCTAAATTTCCCGCTAAGACTTATTTTATTAAAAAAAACAGTGAAATTTCATATGATAAAACCATTTATCATTCGTAATGGCTCCCCAAAACTATGAGAGCCCAACTAACATATAAAATGGTCTTCCAAAGAGTGTAACTAGAATACTAGAGGCTTCAGTGCTACGGTTGTCGTCAACATCGTCATAGATGAGGCTAAAAGTTACAAATGTTCGCTAAGGTTGAGCGTTGGGCTAGTTGGTGCAGCATAATTCCAATCTTTCACAGCACAGCAGGGCTGTTTTGCGCCACTGGTTTTCAATGTTGTAATTGATTCCGGGGGCAACGGCATCGCTTCTAGCAGATGAATCAATGGCTCTCATGACGCAAAAAGTGTTTTCGACTGATAAAAGTAATGTCTTCTGGAGAACTGTGATGACGGGAAGTCGCTGCCTGATTTGATCTACTAGCGTGGTAATAAACTTTATGCATCTTTCTCGCATCACAGCTTCATCTGCGAGAGACACGCCGTCGGTCTTCTCAGCCTTCATGCTGCCAACGTACGTCTCAAACAGGTAGCCCCTATATGGCTTGGGGTTAATGTGGTCCTCACGTCTGGACATAAGACCGTCCATCTACTTTATCGGAATGACAATTTTATGAAGCGAGCTTGAAAGCAAAGTCATGAGGTTTTTCGGCAGCTTTGTTTGATCCACATCTATCCCCTCGAATGTCTTATTAACCTCGGAACATCTGTCAGAATCGGTCTCAAAAAAGCAAGTACCCAGATTGATCTGATTCTCGTACATACCATAGAGCACTTCTGCCGCGTAGCACTTTTCAATGCACTTCGCCATCTCCAAGTGCATCTTCAATTCGGCTCACTGGTCTACGATCCTTGAAACAACTATTTCGACGAGGGATAGCCACCGCGTCTTGCAGTCTTGTGAAATTTTCAGTGGTTCATCGCCGTCATTCATGAGACCGTAGAACAATTACGAAATTTACCGAGCAGGGGATCTTGCCAACCAGTAGTACGTTTTGCTGATTAGGTATTCTAAGTTTCTCGTCAATGCTTCCGACGATTTTGAATCACTGCACTGCGTGAGGCACCCGCCAGAAATCCGCTATGTATGAAAAAAGGCCCGCCAAAAAATCCGCTAGCCGCTACACGAATTTTTTTCCCGTCAGAATAAAATAGAATCCGCCAGATTTAGCGGAAAATCCGCTAAACTGGCATCACTGGACGGCACCCACTCAAGCGACGGGCCCTGGAGCGACCTAGATTAGCAGGAGTGTCCAAAGCGTCGCAGGCCCTATTCGAAAATTCTTAGCTCCTGAATGACCCAAAGCGAGCACACGCAAAGGGTTAGGGGCCCCAAACTTTTCGGACCCCTATTCGAAAACTCCGTATTATACCTTCGTACAAAAAAATCGCGCGGCGTAGAAATGAGCTAACATGTCTGTTTAAAGAGAGTCATGCATGTAGCAATTCAGGACTCACCGAGAAGAGCGACACAATTTTTTGTGCGCTTTTGTAAGGATTACCAACATGCCGGAACATGTGGTTTTCGAAGTACTAACTGTGTTTGTCCGCTATATTTTTCAGAACTAAGAAGCAGGAAGACTATGGTCTTCTACTATACCAACACATGATCAGAGGATCCTTTCATCATTGAAAAAAAATCTTTTAAGATATTGACATGAGCAGCTGATAAAGCCAACTGACCATATTACGTTGTGTCACACTTTTTCCGTTTTGCATTTCAAAGAACTGTTTTTAATACATGCACGGAAATCTGAAAAGTTTACAGCCTTTGTCACATTTGAGGAAGGCCCACAACTGCCGTCTATCGTAACGAAATGGATGATGTGGTTGCTTAAATCTACGTGTTGCCCACAAATGCTGTCCACACCAGGCTAAAAACAACCATTGTGTGGCAAGATCTTATTTAGTGACTCTCGACTGAAGCAGTGATCAGTTGTGCAATATAACCAGTAAGACACGAATGCGCAGCATAAAGTACACAGTACATATTCATCATCATCATCAGCGTGAATGCGCTCACTGCAGGGCAAAGACCTCTCCTATGTACCACCAATCAACCCGGTCTTGTGCTTTCTGCCGTCACGTCATACCCGCCAACGTCTTAATCGCATCTGCGCTCCTAATTTTCTGTCTCCTCCTCACGCGACTTTTCTTGAAATCCAGTCAGTTACCTGCGAATCGCCGATGACATTGCATGGATGAGCAACTCAGAGGACGAATTACAACTCATGATCACTGAATTGGACGCGGAAAGCAGAAGAGTAGGTCTGAAAATTAATATGCGCAAAACTAAAGTAATGTGCAACAATCTCGGCAGAGAACAGCGCTTTGTGATAGGTGGCGATATACTGGACGTCGTAAAAGAATACGTCTACTTCGGAAAGGTAGTAACCACGGAGCCAAACGATGAGAGTGAAATAACTAGAAGAATAAGGATGGGGTGGAGTACATTGGGCAAGCATTCTCAAATCATGAATGGTAGCCTACTACTATCCCTCAAGAGGAAGGTATATAACAGCTGCATGTTACCGGTGCTTACCAACGGGGCACAAACCTGGAGCCTCATAAAGAGGGTTCAACTTAAATTGAGGACGACGCAGCCTGCAACAGAAAGGAAGACTATAGGTGTAACCTTAAGAGACAGGAAGAGAGCAGAGTGGGCCAGGAAACAAACCGGTATTAAGGATATCATAGTTAATAATAATAATATATGGGGTTTAACGTCCCAAAACCACGATATGATTATGAGAGACGCAGTAGTGGAGGGCTCCGGAAATTTCGACCATCTGGTGTTCTTTAACGTGCACTGACATCGCACAGTACACGGGCCTCTACCATTTCGCCTCCACCGAAATGCGACCGCCGCGGCCGGGATCGAACCCGCGACCTTCGGGTCAGCAGCCGAGCACCCTAACCGCTATACCACCGCGGCGGACCAAGGATATCATAGATGAAATCAAGAAGAAGAACGGACATGGGCCGGGCAAGTAACGTGTTGGCAGGATAACCGCTGGTCATTAAGGGTAACAGTATATTTTATAAGTATATGCCAGATATTGCTACCAAGCACCAAAACCATGGATTAGTGCGGTGCTCTCCAAGGGTATTAAAAAAGACGAGGTTTGTTTAGTGGCATAAACTTGTACATATTTATACCATTCCTTTAACCTCTGTCACGATATTGCCACGCGCTATTCTTATCTTCACTTTTGTTGTATTCGGTTTTCGCCCACAAAGACCGTCGGCAAAGCTCAGCTCAAACCGCGCCTTATTGTTCTAGAGCCTTCGCGATTATTGTAGATCGTTTTGTTAAGATTGCGCGCAAGACGCGACCACTCGAGATTATTCCAGAGCTTGCGCGATGACCAGTGATAAGGCTAGAATGTTCGACACGTGATGCATAAAAGCCGGCGCGCTCCAACGATGTTCAGTTGATCGACGGCCGACGCTCTGTTCGCCGCTATCAGTGCCAGCGTGTATTGCTGTAATCTTACTTTCCGTTTACCGGCCACAAGTTCGGCCTAATGAACAGTTTCATCCTCGACACGTAGCCTGCTGCCTTCGTCGACGTCACGACCACGTGACATCTGGTGGAGGTGCTTCCCGGTCCATGTACCGAACGCCCCCTTCAAGCCGTGAGCCCAGCCCACACCGCGGAGAGGACACCGAAGCCCCCGTGCAGCAACGAGTTAGCCGCAGGCTGCAAGGTTTGCAGCCAGAACACGGACTCCCTGCCGGAAAACACCAGGCAAAGCAAGACTTCGACTTCAACAGCAGCGACGATGACAGCTCCTGCGCCGCCTGCATCGATCGTGCTCCGCCAGCCCAAGGAGCCTCCAACGTTCCGTGGTTCATCGCGGGAAGACCCGGAAACCTTGCTTGAAACATTTGAGCGTGTCGCAGCCTTTAACAACTGGAATGCCGATGACAAGCTTCGCCATGCCTACTTCTACCTCGAAGACGCGGCAAAGACCTGGTTTGAGAATCGGGAGTCCTCACTTCATTCCTGGGATCTCTTCCGCAGTGCATTCCTGGAGACGTTCACGAACGTCGTCCGGAAGGAAAGGGCCGCTTCATTGCTCGAGACCCGGGTGCAGCTACCCAACAAAAACGTCACCATCTTCACGGAAGAGATGACGCGACTTTTTCGCCAGGCCGACGCTGCTATGCCCGAAGACAAAAAAGTTCGCCTGCTCATGCGGGGTGTGAAACAAGAACTGTTCGCAGGACTTGTCCGTAACCCGCCCAAGACGGTCGCTGAATTCCTCACCGAGGCAACGACGATAGAAAAGGCCCTTGAATGCGTACGACGCAGTACAACCGCCGGATTCCCTTAACGACCTACGGAGAAAGTCACGCGCTGCAATCCGACGACGTGCGCGAGGCCATCAGGGCCATAGTTAGGGAAGAGCTGCGTAAGCTGTTGCCATCCTCCCAACCTCAAGTGGATTCTCTCGCTGACGTCGTGCGCCAGGAGACCCAGCAATCCCTGGGCCTTCCTCAGCTAGCAGAGCAGCAACCGCAGGCTATGAGCTACGCTGCTGCAGCGCGTCGTAACGCTCCACCACCGCGCCCACGTGAAGGCTTCGCACCACCGCAGTTCCGCCACCAGACGACGCCGCCACCACCACCGACGCCATACCGTCTACCCGCCGGCCAGCGCAACGCTCCGAGAAAGACCGACGTTTGGCGCGCCCCTGACCACCGCCCACTGTGCTATCACTGCGGAGAAGCTGGCCACACCTACCGCCGCTGCCAGTACCGCCAGATGGGACTGCGTGGTTTACGCCATCGACGCGCCTCGTCCAAAGCGGGGTGAAAGACCACGCGACATCGCCGACTACCTCACAGGAGCTCAGTGGACACCCCGACGATCATCCCGCTCGCTGTCGCCTGGCCGCTACATGTCACCGCACCGCCGGCAGTACGCTGGCCCAAACCGGGGCCGATCTCCTAGCCCTTACTCGGAAAACTAAGGGCAGCAACCGATGGAGGTGCGGTTGCTGTACGACGAACTACCGAAGATCCTCCACCGCCGACGACGACGATGCCGCAACGAAATCTAAAGAACCCGTCGCAAGACGAACGAGGCCCCATTCGCCGCCAAGCTGAAGAAAGTAAAGACCGCTTGGAGTGGACCCGAAATTCGGACAGCTGGAGGCCACCTGATAACGCCGATTGGAGTCTGCACGGCGAGAGTCACCATCAATAACCGGACTTATCCTGCGAGCTTTGTAATCCTAAAAAACTGCTCCATGGATGTGATACTTGGAATGGACTTCCTAAGTGACCACGGCGCCGTCATCGACCTAAGGTCTGAGTCGATAACACTGACCTCAGACAAAACGCTCCCGCCCGTCGCGACGCCGGCAAATCATGCATTGAATGTGATAGAAGAGCAAGTGACCTTTCCGCCGCTCTCCAGCGTCATTATTTCCGTCGGCACCGAAAACCCTGCGAACCTTGAAGGCGTCATCGAGGGCGATCAGCACCTACTCCTTAACCGTCAAATTTGCGTCGCAAGAGGTATAGCCGAGCTGCGTGACGGTAAAGCAAAGGTAGTGCTGACAAACTTCAGCCACGAATATAGGCACCTCAACATTGGTACGACGGTCGCCTACATCGACGAATGCGTAGCCGCCAGCAATGCTTTCGCCCTCTTCGATGCTGTCGAACCTGCTTCGACGAATCCAGATCCCGAACCAGATTTCGACGTCAACCCGAGCCTCCCGAAGCACAATCAAGACCAGCTCAAAAGTCTGCTATTGCAATTCAAGGACTGCTTCTCGTCGTCGTCAAGAATTCGACAGACCCCAGTCGCGAAACACCGCATCATAACAGAGGAAAATGCGAGGCCACTCCGCCAGAGCCCGTACCGAGTTTCAACGCGAGAACGCGAGGCCGTAAAGCAGCAAGCCGACGAAATGCTACGCGACGACATCATCCAGCCTTCAAAGAGTCCTTGGGCGTCACCCGTGGTGTTAGTGAAGAAGAAGGACGGAACCCTCAGTTTCTGCGTCGATTATCGCCGCCTGAACAAAATCACGAAGAAGGACGTGTATCCTCTCCCACGTATCGACGACGCCCTGGACCGACTCCACAACGCAAAGTATTTTTCGTCAATGGACCTCAAGACCGGCTATTGGCAAATTGAGGTCGACGAGAGAGACCGAGAGAATAAGACTGCCTTTATCACATCAGACGGCCTCTTCGAGTTCAAAGTCACGCCCTTCGGTCTTTGCTCGGCACCTGCGACGTTCCAACGTGTTATGGACACTGTACTGGCCGGCTTGAAGTGGCAGACCTGCCTTGTGTACTTGGACGACGTCGTTGTGTTTTCTTCAAACTTCGACGAACATCTCCGGCGCCTTGAAGCTGTACTTCAAGCAATCAAGGCCTCTGGACTCACCCTGAAGCCAGAAAAGTGCCGCTTCGCATATGAGGAACTTCTGTTCTTGGGTCACGTCATCAGCAAGTCTGGAATTTGCCACGACCCGCGCAAAACAGCTGCAATCGCTGCCTTCCCGACGCCCACCGACAAGAAGGCCGTTCGCCGATTTCTCGGCTTGTGCGCCTATTATAGACGCTTCGTCAAGGAATTTTCACGCATCGCCGAGCCACTAACTCAGCTCACGAAAAACGACGTGGAATTCGAGTGGGGAGCGGCGCAAGTCGAAGCATTTCAAAATTGAAACGACGCCTGCAGACGCCTCCAATACTTGCGCATTTCGACGAACACGCCGACACGGAAATCCACACCGACGCAAGCAGCGTAGGACTCGGCGCCGTTCTTGTCCAGAGAACTGCCGGCGTGGAAAGGGTTATCAGTTATGCTAGCCGGTCGCTATCCAAGGCGGAAGCCAACTATTCCACAACAGAAAGGGGAGTGCCTTGCCATCATCTGGGCAACGTCAAAGTTTCGCCCCTACCTCTACGGCAGTAAAGTTTCGCCCCTACCTCTACGGCAGGCCCTTCAAAGTTGTGAGCGACCACCACGCCTTGTGTTGGCTAGCTAACCTGAAGGACCCTTCCGGTCGTCTCGCAAGATGGAGTCTGAGACTTCAAGAATTCGACGTTACCGTCGTTTACAAGTCCGGACGAAAACACTCTGACGCCGACTGCTTGTCTCGGGCCCCCCGTCGACCCGCCGCTGCTGGATGACCAGGAGGATGACTTCTTCTTGGGAACCATAAGTGCCGACGACTTCGCCGAACGACAGCGAGCCGACCCGGAACTCAGGGGCCTTGTGGAGTACCTCGAAGGCAAGACCGCCATTGTTCCAAAGGCATTCAAGCGAGCACTCGCGTCGTTTTTCTTGCGAAACGGCGTTCTCATAAAGAAGAATTTCTCGCCACTTCGAGCCGACTACCTTATCGTAGTGCCTGCAGCAATGCGACCAGAAGTCCTCCAGGCACTACATGACGACCCGACGGCTGGACACCTCGGACTTTCCCGCACACTCGCAAGAGTACAGGAAAAGTACTACTGGCCACGCCTTCCCACCGACGTCGCCCGCTACGTAAGGACGTGCCGAGACTGTCAGCGACGGAAGACACCGCCCACAAGACCAGCAGGCTTCCTTCAGCCGATCGAGCCTCCTCGGCGACCGTTCCAGCAGATCGGAATGGACCTCCTGGGGCCGTTCCCAACGTCGACTTGCGGAAATAAATGGATCGTCGTGGCTACCGACTACCTCACCCGCTACGCCGAAACAAAGGCCCCTGCCTTAAGGCAGTGCCGCCGAGGTAGCCAAGTTCTTCGTTGAGAACATCGTCCTTAGACATGGCGCCCCAGAGGTTCTCATCACCGACAGAGGTACGGCGTTTACTGCTGACTTGACTCAGGCGATCTTGAGATACAGCCAGACAAGCCACCGCCGGACCACCGCCTACCACCCACAGACCAATGGCCTGACCGAGCGTCTAAATAAGACCATCGCCGACATGCTGGCCATGTACGTCGACGTCGAACACAAGACGTGGGACGCCATCCTTTCGTACGTGACCTTCGCATACAACACGGCCGTGCAGGAGACGACACAGATGTCGCCATACAAGTTGGTCTAGGGTAGGAACCCGGCAACGACGTTCGACGCCATGCTGCCCAACGTCGCCGACGAAGAAAACCTCGACGTCACCGTCTACCTTCAGCGCGCTGAAGAAGCCCGACAACTCGCCCGCCTGCGCATCAAAAATCAGCAGACGACCGACAGCCGCCGTTGCAATCTTCGACGACGCTTCGTGGAATACCAGGCCGGCGACCGCGTTT
Source organism: Rhipicephalus appendiculatus (assembly GCA_030522465.1). Classification (NCBI taxonomy): domain Eukaryota; kingdom Metazoa; phylum Arthropoda; class Arachnida; order Ixodida; family Ixodidae; genus Rhipicephalus; species Rhipicephalus appendiculatus. The sequence continues at coordinate 54,817 of JALIZH010015223.1, forward strand.
GGGTGTGGACACCGATACGCCGACGTGGACTTAGTGAAAAACTTCTTCGGCGATACTTCGGGCCGTACAAGGTGCTTCGACGTCTCGGTGCTCTGGACTACGAGGTCGTCCCGGACGGCATAACGAACTCTCAACGGCGCCGTGCGCGACCTGAAGTCGTCCATGTCGTGCGCCTCAAGCCGTATTACGCGCGTTAGCAAACTTGAGGACTGCACTTATTGCTTAATTATTGTACTTTCTTTCTTCATTGTTGTGATTTATTGTTGCATGTATTTTCCCCCGTGTTCTGTTTTAAGCATCGGGACGATGCCTTTTCAGAGGGGGGCATTGCCACGCGCTATTCTTATTTTCACTTTTGTTGTATTCGGTTTTCGCCCACAAAGACCGTCGGCAAAGCTCAGCTCAAACCGCGCCTTATTGTTCTAGAGCCTTCGCGATTATTGTACATCGTTTTGTTAAGATTGCGCGCAAGACGCGACCACTCGAGATTATTCCAGAGCTTGCGCGATGACCAGTGATAAGGCTAGAATGTTCGACGCGTGATGCATAAAAGCCGGCGCGCTCCAACGATGTTCAGTTTGATCGACGGCCGACGCTCTGTTCGCCGCTATCAGTGCCAGCGTGTATTGCTGTAATGTTACTTTCCGTTTACCGGCCACAAGTTCGGCCTAATAAGCAGTTTCATCCTCGACACGTAGCCTGCTGCCTTCGTCGACGTCACGACCACGTGACAATATACATGTATATATAAATACACTAAATATGCCCTGCAATTATTTAAGGGCAAGTTTCAATTAGAAAATGAAAGCTTGTGCTAACCTCAAGTCTGTGCTTGTTCGTTTAGTAGGACTACAGACTGCTACAATTTTTCATGGCTTCATCTATAGGCACAGCATTTCCATTTGTTGCTGTCTATCCTCCATATCATCTGAGCGAGCTTACCAACGGCAATGCGTGCAGCAGCTAAATTTTTTACTGCAGCACAACGAAAGGCGTTTGATGTCGAATTTTTATTTGACGAGTGATAACGTACGATTGCTTGTGCTGCTTACGAGATTCATTCAAAGAAAGCATTATGTCCTCTAGCCAGCTTTGGAGGAAGTTCTGAGAATGGTGGCACTTGTATGCTGTTCACGGAGAAACAAAGAACCTTCCCTGCTGGCAAACGACTATATTAGGTACCTGCGCTTTTTGCGCTGTCTACAGAAAATATGAGATACTAGAAAGTCCACGTTTTCTAACTGCCTTCAAACGTAAAAAGAAAAAATTTCGACTCGCCACAGTCCTCGTGATGAAACTTGTATGTAATTAAATAGCCAGTGCTATGAAAGGCGAGTACATTTATCCAAATTTTCATGAATTTGACGCTACCACTACCGCAACAAGACTTGGAGTATAGTGATTTGGCTGGTGCTGATTAAGCGTTAGAATGTGAGCGTGTTCGTAGAAAGCCACGACTTCTTGAGTATGCTAAAAGCTTCGAAGAATTGTTATCAACGAGGACATTCGTACGCTTTGTGTATAGAAGAGGAAGAACTAGAAAAACTACATTAGTAATTAAGGAATTTGCAGCTACAAAATAACATCAGCTTCGCCTCGCCCGTAGGAAACTGCGGGACTCATTTTAAATAAAGTTTATTCATTCATTCATTCCTGCACGACATGGCAAACTGGCGAGCTTTTGAAGAGGCCTCCGTGCTGCAGTGGAGATAAAATAGTTTGATGAATGTGTTGGTTATATTGCTATTTTTTTGTGCTATGCGGTGTCATTGCTGGGCAACTTGTATTCACCGTTGTGGACTAAATAGGAAGACAAGGACGGGAAAAACACGATGAAGTCGCGTTGCCAGCGGTAGGTTAAGCCCCACTTTCTTGTTTTCCGTTAGAAAATGAGCAGTGCTAGCCCAATGTAACATGATAATATGACACGTTGAGACTGATCTGAAAGAGATGAGTGTGTATGGCTAGACAACAGGGATGAATGAATTCGGCCATGTAAATGAACAGTAATGAACAAAATTTTTAAGGGGTTCACTGCTCGAAATGTCATCGCGCAAATTGTTACCAAGTGTAATCCTTGATGATTAGAAATCTGCTGTGAGCACCTATGGCTTCTATTCGTGACACACACGACATGGAAATCTGCAGAAATATTGGCGTATATTCTGCAATGGATATATGAGAAAAAGAATTGTCGACGCGTTGCCGCTCACTGATATTGCCGTGAACTGCGCCTATATACTGTATACTGAGATTGTATGAGCGCAGCACTACTCGTGGTAACCGCCTTGCCGCTGAGGCGCTGTGCTCTGCGTCGGCCACATGTGCGCGAATGGCCGCTTATGACGACAATGTTTACAGCATTGTAACCCTCGAGCATGAAAAAAGCACTTGAAAGTTTGCACCTGCTTCTACTTGCGTGAGCTATAGCTATTTGTTCTCTTGCGCCGCGTTGCATTCTATCGAAATCGGTGCTGACAAGCTGGAAGATGTAATTGAGAGGCAGAATAATGCAACCGCTGTCGCATTGTGCCCTCCTAAATAACAATGCCAGCTGGTTCTCATGTGTAAGTGCTATCCACTAGCTACGTTAAAGTGCCGCATGTCCTTTAGACATGCATAAACGCGCTGGCAATTGAATCATATGGGCTGACGGGTATGGTAATGTAGACCACAATGAACGTCGCATTGGTTACCCTAGCACTTGTCGCCATCGTGGTTATAATCACGGAAGTTAAGCCCGCTAATTCAGGTAAGTAACGCTTCAGGGCATTACTTTATTCTTCATTCGTACATACCCTCGCTTTGTGCAAAGGCGTTACAGCAGCGGGGTTACAAAGTTAAAACATCTTCACTGACACTGCACATACATCTTCACTGACACTGCACACTTGCCCAGACATCAAACTATTCCATTGATTGATAGTTTTCACAAAAAAAAAAAAAAACGAATTTGCGTACAGGTTCGTCCTGGCCCGGTATCCTGGCTGTTTTAAGTAAATGTCTCTGTCAAATCCCGTTTTTTTATTGAAATATCTGATATAACAGCTTCAAATGCAACTTATTACGACGGGACGACAGTGATTCCCAGTTTAACTCCTGTTTCATTTCGATACAACTGTCATTTTTTTCATACCGACCGAAGAGAAACCTGGCTGCTCTGTTTTTAATTTCCTCTAACTTATTAATCAGACCTACTTGTGGTGGATCTCAAATAGTACAAACATATTCTAAAATTGGGCGAATACAAGATGAGTGTACCATGATTCTAAGTTGAGAATCTACCTTAGAATACCTGCTACTTGAGGTTCATTTGTAGGAAACTCTCCGAACGGCAAGCTAAATTTCCAGATGTAATTAACAGTACGCTTCCTATAGATGTCCTCCTTACGCATTCGCTTAAGCACTACTATGCTTTTCTTGGGTGATCTAAAATTAAACATTACATGAAAGAAGTTCCCGCTCATGCTACCTCGTGAGAGGTGTACTGTGAATGGTACCTCTGCGAGTTTTGAGGGAAGAAGAAAGGAGAAACTTCAAGGAAAAGGGAAGGTGGACCTTGAAGTTTTCATGGGTGAAAACGTAATTGAAACAGAAAAAAGAAAATACGCCCAATCAATTTCTGTTAGTCACAGTCAGACAAGTGCGACGCACAGCATATATATGGCGCACATTTTTGATATTGTGGATTGTTTGTGGATGATTTCGTTCTTACTGCAGCAGAGATTTCCCATAGACACCACGGTTGGCATAAAAAATTCTGTGCTAAAAAAGACGGTGTTGCCGTGTGTCAGCTCCCTGACTCGTCACTTTACTAAAGGTCACAGGAACGAGTGCTTAGGAGTTTTCGGACAGGGGTGGTGATTGCACGGGCTGTCACCTATACGTGGATCTGGTAACTTATAGCCACTATTTGCCAAGTACCGTCGTTCTTGTGATGAAGGCCTAGGCATACTACCGAATATAGGCACGGCCAGACGATGGATGGGAAAAGTTTCGTATCATAATGCGAATCAGCCTCCACTGCAGTTCCACGAGTAGAAATGATTCTTGGATAGATTGAATTGAATTGAGTTTAATTGCAACAAGGTTGCGAGGATGACCAGGCAAAATAGCTGCATTGAACAGCTTGAGGGGAACCTGGCCACCTGATTAAAACATTTCCCCGTCCACATTATTGGGTATATATGTCCATTTAAACGTGGCTCGTCATGGCTACTAGCGGCGCTGACTGACGCTCCCACGCTTAAATGCACATATAAACCCCATAAAGCGGACGGGGCGATGGCCGCCGCGGTAGCTCAGTTGGTAGAGCATCGGACTCGTTATTCGAAGGTCGCAGATTCGGTCCCTGCCCGCGGCAAGGGTTATCTTTTCGTGCACTTTTCTTTGTTCACATTTACATTACATATACTACAAATAACATCTCCTATACTTTCCTTGGCATTATTGTTTGTTAGTTCTCATTAATAATCAAAATGAGTAACATCTGTAGAGTAAATAACATAAGTGACGGAAGTAGCATAAGGAACAATAGAACATATTATTCAGCTTGCAGACGTTGGCCCTGTCAACACAACAATGTGCAACACAATTAACTATACTTGCAGATTAGTTTTTTATACACTCTTAAAAAAGGCGATTATTTTATTATATCTAACAGTTCTTTGTTTGCATTTAAGAGCCTAGGAATTTTGTATCTCATGCACTGCGTCCCATAATTTGTTCTGGTATCAGGTATAGTTTACAATTGATCAGACGTAGGTTTCCGTGGGTTTTCGGGTCATGTCTCGCGTTACTCTACAAAATGCTGGTGTAAGGGAATACGGCCGCTCCAGGGAGCGAAGCTGTTTTCATGCTGCCGGTCGGCGCGACGCGAAGTGGTGAGAGCAAAGCTCACAAAAGGATATACTAGAGGTCTACTGATGACTGTCGAAACAGCGTGCGCACCACCGCTCGCGACCGCGCTCTTTTAAGCAAAATTCGCAGTTGATGCTTGATAATAATAGTAATTGTGGGGCTCCGGAAATTTCGACCACCCGAGGTTCTTTAACGTTCACCTAAATCTACGTAGACGAACGTCAAGCATTTTTGCCTCCATCGAAAATGCGGCCGCCGCGGCCGGGATTCGATCGCGCGTCGTTTGGGTCAGCAGTCGAGCACCATAACCACTAGACCACCGTTGCGGGTCGTTTTCTCTCGAACGACGCTCTAGACGTGCTCTCACTACACCTAGATACGTCCCAAAATAGCGAAAATAAGGAAAAATGCCGGCTCTGACTATATTTCGCGATAATGAAAACAAAATGGTTTGGACCAAACCACATCGAGAAACTTTGCAAAGCAAATTGCTCTGCATGAGAGTCAATATTTTGCGTTTAAATCGTACAGCTTCTGGCACGTCCTAGTGAACACTGTTAGCCTCCCGTGGTAAAAGCTTGGGTAACCTTATTGCCAAGTGTCTGGTTGCAGCAATTTTAGCACCGAGACTAGCGGCCTCCCTTGTCGTTTCGAAAAGCAACAGATACGCAGCAAGTAAGGAGTGTGTTCGCCAAGTGTTTTTCGTTATTATGTGCTTACATATGCGTAACCATTTCGTTCTGTTCCTCGCACTTATGACAATTATACTTTGGTACAGTAGATCACAAAAGCCTTATAATAATTTTCAGGAATGGGCGGCAATGCCGTAGCGCCGAACGCTGCATCAATGCGACCATCGAGTGAGTAAAATTGCTATATTTGTACAAAAGTAAACCTTAGTCTTTAGCATTTAATGTATTTACCAACGAATTCTCATACAGCTGTTTGTCTAGCATTTGTATAACTTCTGCAGCCACTCTAGCATGCTTTCTTGCAGTATATTTTTCTTTTCGTTTTTTCTTACTTCGTATAATGCCATGCTTAAAAAAAAGCACTGCTTTGAGATGCTTTCTGAAAATGTTCTTGCAAAAAGCAGGAACTCTCAAGGTAGCCATGGAAACTCAGAGCTGTAAAGCCCGGGTGTTATAAAGAGATCGCTCATGCTCAGTTATTTGCACATTAGTGCCTCTACCACTTGATACATCTCCCAGCGCGATGCCGAGTGCGGTTGCGAGCCGTTCTCCAAGGACGCGGGAGTTCTCTCCAAAGAGAGAAAGCTTTTAGGCTGCAAGATACTAGGGGCTTTCCAAATCGGCAGAGTCGGGGAGCGGTGCACCAGCCACCCATCGATTATTATGACTGACAAGAAGTATGCGTATCTATATGCTCATATCGCCACACAATCAGGTGAACCATGCGGTTTTCTCACCTGCATACATGTTTTCATGACTTCGCTTGGGGCGTGGTTAAACCTTAGAGGAACCTGTCACGTTGACTGGATACAGTTTAAAGGCTAAATACGTCCTTCCAATAAACTCAGTTGTTATTCTACCGTTGCTTGTCTCACTTCTTTCTTTCTGTTCCGTCCTGGGGCGCAGTTTGACCAAGACGTTCCTTACGAGATGCCAGACCTGGTAGGCCTGGCAACTCCAGTAGTTTCTCTGTGGAAGAAGAAATAAATTATCTTGTGCAGAACTAAAAGGAAACTAAACTAAACAAAAGGAATGATAAAAGGAAACTAAAAGATGTAGCACTTTTAGTTTCTTTCGATGTTTCTTAATGTAAAATAAGCCTGCCTCACCGTGGTCGGCGTTTCCCTTATGACTTCTCTTTATCTGCTTCTGTACGTCTTGCAAGGTGATACTGGCATAAGTTGTTTTTGCATGAAGTACACATAAACATAGGATTGCGGATAATTTCTCGGAAGAAGTTATGGTATGTCGATGCGGCATTATAGAGAAAGCAGCTGAGCATGGACACTTGTCTTTTTTTTTGGGTATGAAGAATTCATGTAAAAACAGTCGGCATAAGTGAACGCATGAGCATGGTCACGCGCAATGTTTTAAGTGCGAAATCATTAACCATTGTCTTATTGTGTATTTTTAGGAGGCAGAAGAATCCTGCGAAAGCTTAATCCTAAACGTAAGTGTGAATTGTGAAATGGGTTTCTTTTAGCGGTAATTGTGGTGCAACGCTTAAGAGGTGTAAATCTAAGAATACATACTGTGATGTAGCCTTGTTTTGTATACATATTGCGTGAATGGCATAAATTCTGCCGAGAAACAAGTGACTAATTGACGAGCAACGGGAATCTAATAAACAGCCAAATAAATGCATAAAAATGATTAGCCGAGGGCTTCGATTAGAAGGTGAACTTTATGAGCGGGAAAGCTTCAGTGTCAAGTCCCTTTAGTCTTAAAAAGCTAAACAAAGCATTAAACTAAGTGTTAAACGTGAAATCTACGCAGGTACTTTAAAGGTAACGATAATGTTTCGAAGAACGCAAAGAACATTTGTGGAAGAAATATTTTCATTGCATTCACCTAATGAGTCCTAATTACAGCAATGGAATGCCGTCAGCACCTACCGTATGACGCATTGTTTAAACAATGAACAATGAAACATGATTTCTTTTCCGAAAATTTGTCGCCGAAACCGAAAAGCTCGTTAAAATTCAGAGAAATGTATATGCAGTCTTTCAATGTCTGTCATTGGTTGTGCCTGTAAGTGGTCATCACTGGCATATCCTGTAATGACTAATTGCAGGCCTCCGTGCATAGCCAGAACGGGCACTCTGATATTGCTCCGTACTTCCTACGGTGAAGAATGCAGCAATCAAACCACTAAAGCCTGAACTTTGTTTTATTGGGTTACCTTGCGGCTAGCAAAGCGAGTCACAGTACCAGCAAGTAAAACTCACAGCACCATGATAGCGATGAGCGCCGTCGCCGGCAATCCGGTATATGAAACGCGTCGGCTTACTACAATACAGCGTTATCGCTGTTGCTCGCGCATGTTTCAGAATATAGTAAACTATCCGCATCGTGCATGCAATATGAATAGGGCGGGCTCGTAGCCAGGAATTTCTTCGGGTGGTGCCCACTTGCTGAAGATGGTGACAGTTTTAGAAAAGCCTTTTTTCATTATTTATTTTCAGTAAAACACTCCCCTACATCAAAATTTCGGGCGGGGGGGGGGGGGGGGTAGGGGGGGACCCGGGCCGCTAGGGCATCCCCCCTGGCTACGGGCCTAGAATAGGGAATTTATGCATGCTCATGTGTGGGAGCGCAACGACCATGACGCAATAAAGTTCACGCGGCTGAGCTATGCGTTACTGGGGACAGACGCTGCCGGCGAGTGCGGTTTGTCGCCGGATTTGGCAGCGGCGGCGGCACGGACATGTGCGCACAGGGGCTCCTCATTCGGCCTGGATCACTGCGGCTTCGCGGCCCTTGCAGCGGCCGCGCCGAAGAGTAGGCGGGGATGAATAATTAAGAACTAGGTATACTATCAGATGCATGTGATTACGATAAATTAGTTTGCACGGATGGTTCGGTCTCGGGAAGTTCGACGGGCGCCTTTGTTTTACCATCTCGATCAATCACCGTCAAATTCAAGACCTCGCACGCCACGACATCTACGGGCTCCGAGCTCGCCGCTCTTCTAGCCGCAATGGAATTTATTATACAAGAATCACCTAGTAAATGGGCCATATTCTGCGACTCCAAGGCGGCCCTCCAATGCGTGCGAAGTCTACGGCGTGGAAACTATCATCAGTTGGTGTCTCAAATTAATTAAATTTGTCATCGCGCCACTAATCAAGGACACGACATAGTCTTACAATGGCTGCCGGGTCACTGTGGGATCACTGGTAACCACCTCGCCGACGACGCTGCCCGACGTGCCCACGATGGAGCGCCCACACTGCTCATACCACTGTCAAGAGTCGACGCTGCAAGAGAACTGCGTCGCATCGCGCGTAATGCCACGCTTACACACTGGAATTGTCCACTGCACTACACTCGTCGTCCACAGAACCTTGAATCGCTGCTCCAAGTGCAACTGCCATCCAAGATCTCGCGACGTGACGCAAAAATGCTGTGTCGGCTGTGGGTTGGTGTAGCCTTTACCAACTCATTCAGCTATCGCATTGGCATGGCTGACTCATCTAAGTGCGATAACTGCAACGGTGTAGAGAATATTGACCATCTCTTGTGCCACTGTCCCCAATATGAGCAAGCTCGCCGGACTTTCCAGTGTGTCTTGAGGAGACTCGACGATCGGCCCTTCACCCAAGAAAAGATCTTGGGAGCATGGTCTCACAATGCATCAGCGCAGAAAGCCACACGAGCCCTCCTGCAGTACTTGAAGGCAACATCACTGAGCGACCGCCTATGAAACCCTGCACTGTGTGTGTGGTGTGCAATGTGTCCCTCTTTCTCTCTTTCAATCCCATATCCCCCTCCCCCACGTGTAGGGTAGCAAACTGGACATAGTCTAGTTAACCTCCCTACCTTTCCTATATTTCTTCTCTCTCTCTCTAGTTTGCTTTCGAGGGTTCCGATTCTGAAAAGCAAAACTTCTGCAACTTCACGTTAGCACCAAAGTTACTTGAATACTGCAATTTTAACAGCGGAGCTGTTGAAGCTCGAGGTCAGGCAATGACAAGTAAACAAAGAACTACCAGCACGATCAGCCGCCGCCTTCTAGCTCTAGTGCGTTGTACGGCCGGCGCGCTCTCTCTTCGTCCTCTTGTTCATTTTCGTAGGACCACGTTAATTAAAGTTTATTGTTTATTAACACGTTACTAATCAACAACATGCTAATTATTATCTTAGCAATGAAGACAACCGTAATGAGAATATTGCTGAATAAAACTTCCACATTAACATGATGCTAAATAAGCCTTATAATTAAGATCGAGCTAATTAAGAATTTGTTACGCAAAGAGACGCAGACGAGAGGCTGTAGACAAGTGTATTAACAGAAGAATACTCGGGCACTTCACCCTAAGGCAGTGGCACAAAACCGTCTCCAAATTGTTGCCGTCATCTTTAACGTAGTTGTCTTTTGATGGTTGGGCATAGCATTATACTAAGTATTCGCTCACTTCACGTCACCAGGACTACATTTTGCTGAGCAATATAGTTCTACGCTCCACATATCCAAGCCTTGCAATACCTAGCCAGATCTTTTACAAGAACCTAGCGTCTACTTCGTTCCCAGCGCATGCAGCACACGGCTGATTACATTGTTCCTGGTAAAGAGATTGTGCATGTTTAAGGGCTCGTTTGCTTTGTTAGACACAATATTAATGAGAACTAACAGACAATGATGCCAAGGAAAGTATAGGGGATGTTATTAGCAATAATTGTAACGTAAATGTGAAGAAAGAAAAGTGGACGAAAAGATAACTTGCCACCGGCAGGTCCCTGCCGGTTTGTCCACTTTTCTTTCTTCACATTTACATTACAATTATTTTCAATAACATCCCCTATACTTTCCTTGGCATCATTGTCTGTTAGATCTCGGTAAAGAGATTGTCATTTATGTTTGAAACGATCTCCCACATTCCCGAGAAAGGCCCAAAGCCTGCGTGAGCAAAAGACTAAAGGCCTGACCACACGCACGCGTTGCAGCGCGTAGGTGTGGTCAGGCCTTAACTAACCGTTCTTGGACCCTCTGCTCGTAAGATACAATTCTCCGATAGCTAAGCGGTCGTTCAATGTTTCGAGGGTGTTTTAACAACATTGACTATGCAGCCTTTGGAAAGTCAGCAATAGTTACAGCGTGACACACCACAGATGCATTCCGAGAGCTCTGAACGGGTGCGGAAGCGGGGGCAGCAGTGTTGCGGCGAAAGGAGACTCGCAGTGGATATTCCCAGTCACGATATTTCTGCCGTAGGTGTCTCTTCCCGTCAAGAACAGTGACGGTGCTCGTGGCTGCTTTGGAAGCACATAGATCATTTAAAACATTTGAGAGGGTTCCCATGCTTTCAGGCGCGACACGCGCCTAGTGATAACAATTGCAGAAGCTTGGAAGGCGAAACCTTGTCGTTATAATAAAGAAAAACAAGTAGGCATGTTCTCTTGTTTATATCATTTGTGCAGCGCGGACTCTACTTTTTCCGGAGAGCGAATGCCCGAGCGCGCACGCTAAATTTATTCAAACGATTCATTCATTTGTAAGCGTGACGAGATGACCTACGGCGCATCGCATAGCCTAAATCCCGTGCTTCCACATATTTCCATCGAAAGTGCATTGTTCATAATGACTGCCTATTGCCAAAACTAACATATGAGGCTGAAACTTAGAAATCAACAAAGAAACTCGAGAAGAAATTTAGTACTACGCAGCTTGCGATCAGACGGAAAATATTTGGTGTACCATCAAGACATATGAAGACAGCAGAGGGGGATCAGAGCAAAGATAGCCGTAGCCGACAGCTGACATTAAGAGAAAAAAAAAAAAAGAAAAAGAAACCTAGGTTGTGGCCATATAATGTGGAACCTGTTGTGAGTTAGTGTGAAGGAGTGGGTACCGGAAGATAGGAAACGCGGGCGACGACGGCAGAAGATTGGATGAGGCGAATTAATAATGCGTCGGCTTGGAGTATACAGTCAGCATGAAATCGTTCTATTTACACCTCTATACGCTTACACAAAGCAGAAAGCAAGATGCAAACGTTTTTATTAGGTAACCCCTTCAGGTAACATTTTTTTGTGTGTGTGCACAGGTCTGTCTTGTACTCTCCTTTGGGGAAAGTATAGCGCAAGAAACAGGTCGAGGGTGCTGTTCTGAACACTGTCGAATTCCGCCATATTGCGAAATTTCGAAATGGCGGAATATTAAGTGAATCAGAGGAGCCCTAGCAGCCCTCTGGGTCAATCAGATTTGACTAATCTTAGAACTTGATAGCATGGTGGAATTGGACAATGTCCAGGATAGCACCTCGAAAGGGTGATGAACTTAGAAAATTCGCAGGAACAAAAAATTCCCCCATCTCCCGCTAAAGGGAACCATGTGTGGATGCGAAGCAGCGGGGAGATAATCAGCTTGAGCGGGAGGAACGTCGCCGCTCTCATTTCACGGCAGTGGTCCGGGCGCTCATCGCGGCGCTGCACAGGAGAGACAATGAGGCGCGCGCGCTCCGTCATTTTCATACCGCGGAACTACCGTGGCGCCCCCAGCGGAGTATGCAGCTGTCACACCACCTGTCGTGCGCACCGCTCCGCAGAGGATTCCTAGAGGAAAGGGGGGACCGTAGAAGAGGAGAGAGGGGGGAAGGGACGTGCATGCCCTGTGGGGGTGTGGGACGCGGGAGCCGCTCCGTGGAGTTGAGGATTCTTAGAGGAGAGAGGGGGAGAGGACGCGCATGCGCTGTGGGCGCCGCTCCTTAGAGTAGATGATTCCTAGAGTAGAGGAACGGGGTAAGCGTAGGAGAGCATAGGGGAGGCGCATGCGCTGGGGGGGGGGGGGGGTATGGGACGCGGGGGGCCGCTCCGTAGAGTAGAGGATTCCTAGAGGAGAGAAAGGGGGGTGAGCGTAGGAGAGAGAGAGGGGGGAGGGGACGCGCTGTGGTGGTGTGCGACGCGGGAAGGAGGGACGGACTAAGCCCCCCTCCAAACACATGCAAGCAAGATTAAGGAATGGGGTCAACCTGGGCGACAGACACCACCTGCCTAGCCATTGCTAAGCAGCCTCTCTGTGCTCTCGGCCATGACTCAAGGAATGGGGTCAACCTGGGCGACAGACACCACCTGCCTAGCCATTGCTAAGCAGCCTCTCTGTGCTCTCGGCCATGACTCAAGGAATGGGGTCAACCTGGGCGACAAACACCACCTGCCTAGCCATTGCTAAGCAGCCTCTCTGTGCTTTCGGCCATGACTCTGATGACTATGTTAGGGTTGACGGCCTTCATATTACTACAGTGTTCTGGTTCGCATAATGGGTGCTTCCCTACTTCATGAAAGTGGCCGGACGCGGGACGGGGGACGCGGGACGCGGGACGGACACGGGAGCTCCGAGCATAAGATGCTTCGCATCTAAAAATGAAACCATGTAGCTCTCGCAAGAGAAGGCAAATCGGAGAACATTGAGAGAGGACTTCGTTCTGTGGATGACGTAGAATAAGCTGATGATGATTATTACGACGACGATAACAATAATATTTGGGGTTTTCACGCGCCAAAACCACCATATGACAATGAGGTACGCCTTAGTGCTGGGCTACGATAACTTCGATCATCTGGAGTTCTTTAACATGCATGTAAATCTGAGTACTCGGATCTCTAGCATGTCGCGTCCATCAAAATGCGATCGCGCCCGCGGGGATCGAACTATGACGCGACGACGAGAATGCATCCGATAAGACTCATGCAGCGTACATACAAGTGGGAGGCTGCAACTCATCGTATAAGATCTGCTGTACGCTCTTCAGTGCGGCACTTTTGTCTAGTACATTCCCGTCTTATCACCAGTGTCGTCCACAGTGATTGAACTAGGTAACTCTACTCTTTCACCATATCGCGATGCCGACAACTGCTTACGCACTTTCCTTCTTTTGCTAGACTTCATCAAAAGGTTTTGAAAATTTATACTCCTACCATACACATACCATGCAATCATCTAGCACGCATGCCTCCTAGTCATGGGCTCCAGATGAGTGCAGTTCACATCTTACAGCAGTGCAGTTGTTTCAAATGAGCCGTAACCTATCATGCAAAGCTGTCACGTCAAGCTATTCGCTAAGCGTGAAACAATTAAATTAAATCTGTAATATGAACAAGATTTATTGCTTTCATTTAAATACGGTACTGAGAGAAATCGCGCTTATATACACAGCGTAGACAATTTACATACAATCTCTCTTGGCGTTTAAACTGTTATTCAGGACAATGATATTCTTCCCGGCAATTACGTGATTGCTGGAGAAACATATAAAATAAATTCAAAATGTTTAATAAAGGTATAGGCACTTTCTCAGACAACATTATTGAGATTTCAATGACATGGTCATTGTAGGCGGGTTTTTGCTGTTGGCGCCATCGTCGGCCCGCCGTTGTCCGCCGGTGTATGTATATATATATATATATATATATATATATATATATATATATGTAAAACCCACGAAGAAGAAACAGCTCAGAAAAGAAATTTTAACACGAAAGCGTTTTATGCCGGAGTCCACCACGGCTCCACTGACGTAGTTCCGTCATGGATATGACGTTGTAAGAAAGAAAAGAACTTGAAGAAAAAGTTCCGTCGCCGGGCGTCGAACCAACGACCTGTCGCTCTGCAGCGCGCGCCGTTAACCACTCAGCCACAGAAGCGTACGTATCTCAGTACGTTAAACGGGGAGCTATTTATATATACCATATACCGCTGGCGGTCCTCAGAGCTCGTCGACTTCAGCGCGTTTTCGTTACCACTAGCGAGATGGCGCGAAGGTGGCGCATAGGGCGCGGTCTAAACGTCGTCGCCCCTCTCGTTGCGATGCGCGCGCGGCTCCACTGGGCGTGGTCACTCGTGCGCGCGCGCGCGCTTATCTCGTGTTTGGGACATATTAGGGCGCTTTGTACGTCTTGTGCTTCCACCGCAAGTTTGCTTTGAAGTTACAGTGGTTAAAGAGTACACGAAGGTCACTTCGCTCGCCGCAGCGGTCGCATTTACGAAAGGAGAGCGCTGCTCACACATGAAGTAGCAATTGTTACAGTTGTTTGCGCTCGTCCTGTGTATACTTGTGCGTTCGTTTCGTGCGTCTTTGTTTCAGCAGCGCGCTTTAGGTGTCGAGCTGTGACAGTTGTTAGTCCGCGCTCGTCCGGCATATGCTCATTTCGTGCGTCCTTTCTGCTCGAGGTGCGCGCAGCAAGTTTCGAGCTGCTTGCCGTTCTTCGCGTGACATTACAATTTGTTGCTGTTGCATTTACATTCCTTCGCCCTTGTGGCGAAACAATGCACAATAAAACCGCCAGGCCTGCGCAGAAGGCGCAGCACAGCCACAGCGAAAGCTGGGAGAGCGGCCTTTAGCCTTTTTTAAACACTCTTGGGGCAACTACTACAAGCCCACTTGCATGGTACCCACTACGCTATAAATCATCATAATTTTTGTGCAGTGGGGAAGCGTCTACTATGCCATTCTTCGTCATTCTTCAGAAAAGCCCGGTGCCCGCTACACTCTTGTAACGAATTATGTGCACTTTGTTGATGCTGTGGCTGACGACGATGAAGAATTATGCCACAGGCGTTTGTAATGGGTTGGAGCATTGAATGACCCACTCGTTACGCAATTCGCATTGTGTGACGCCTGGTTCTTACTTTACTGCTCTAAAACGCTTTAAAACACACGTTAACGCGATTCCTTACCCGATATGAAGGCTGCCTAGGGTCAGTTTGCACCGCAGTTTCAAGCAGTGGCGTAGGTCAGTGGTAGAGTGCTGGGCTGCCACGCAGAGGACCTGGGTTCGATTCCCATTCTGTCACAGGTGTTTTTTTATTTATTTAGTTTTTTTCTTATTTCGTGCGATATTGGTTACGGACACCGGCGGCGGCGGACAACTACGGCGCAAAAACAACCCTTGTTGTGATCTCATAACAGCTTTCGCTGTAAAACGCTCAACTACCTCTGTGAAGACACGTTTCACTTTTTGTGTTCTATCGATTTCTTTGACAGAGGGATCAGCCATGTTTTTTTTTTTTTCGTAGCGCTCGAGCAGGGATGCCAACCTGCTACGCCTCACTCCGGCACTCAGCATACATTCTCCAGCATACCAACGGCACCATTTACAGCTGGTGGTCCACACACCTCTGAAGTGCTTCCACGTGGCACAGGCTTGCTCACTATCACTTGCGAGATGGCACCAACGTCGCGCCTCAAAGGTCGTCGCTCAGCTCGTCTTTCGCCGGAGCTATCATGCGCGCCTGCGCCCTGTACTATGACCGACAGGCGGTTGTCGCCCGTGCTCGTGCTCTAATAATACTAATATCTGGGGTTTAACGTCCCAAAACCACGATATGATTATGAGAGACGCCGTAGTGGAGGGCTCCGGAAATTTTGACCATCTGGTGTTCTTTAACGTGCACTGACATCGCACAGTACACTGGCGTCTACCATTTCGCCTCCATCGAAAGTGCTCGTGCTCGTGCGCTTATCTATTGAAGGTGGATGTATGTACGTGTTTCGCGGTATCAATTATTTACTATTTTAAAAATCATTTTTATCGTGTACTAGTGCACTAGTCATTCTACACGAATGTATGACATTTTGCTGTCATACCTCAATCGTTAATGGATGACTTAAGGGGCTAGTCAAGCTGTCCTAATGTACCTCTTCCTCCGTCTCATTTGCCTATGTACAGCTGCTAGTATGCGATGAGGAAATCAACCCAACACAAATAACGATATAAAGCGAGGTAACGAGAATCGCTCGATCACTCTTTGATACACTGCTAGGAGCGCTTTGTGAGAGTGTACTAGAATTGTGAATTACATATTCCTCCAAGACTGCGTGATGTAAAAGTGTCGCCTACTTGTTTTTAGGTTTAGTACGCAGAAGAAGGCCTAAGAAACCTAAAAAGCCAACGGGTGAGTACGACACCATTTGTTTACAAAGGCAAATTGTATTTATTTATTTATTTATTTATTCATTTATTTATTTATTTATTTATTTATTTATTTATTTATTTATCACACTACTTTACGCTTAAATAAGCCATTTAAGCCATTTCAAGCATTAATGAGCCATTTAAAATGGGGCGGGGTTTTTACATATATAGTAGAATTTTGTACTTTCGGCGCTTATCCGATAGATGGAACATAGGAAAATAAGAAAAGCAACCACCCTCAGTGAGGATGAGATTGTGCATCTCTTGCTTCAGGAGTGACCCGCTAATGAAACATATCTGATTGTTTTTTTTTTAGTGTTATCTGAAAATACTAGCAGCTATAGCCACCGCAACCCGGAAGTCACTGAGACTGAGTTCGTTATATGCATGGTTTGCAACACAGACAGGCAAATCGGGTGAGACCTGCATACGAACTAGTGATGCTGTTCATGAATGGCTTGAAATGTTACCTTTTATTTACTATTCCATTTCTGTAAATGTATCTGCATGGAACACATAAACTATCAGCAGACGACGCACTATATATTAAATACTACAGTACATGGTCAGATATTGCGGTACATGGGTAAATATCACTGTACATGAAAGGGAATATTTAAACTGCGCGAAGAAAACACGTTGGACACATAGAACACGCACACACGAAGCGCATGTGCGTGTTCTATGTGTCCAATGTGTTGTCTTCGCGCAGTCTAAACATGTCTTCAAAATCTATTAACCAACTAGCCAAACAACATGCATGAAAGGAAACACGCAAACGCGTGGTCTGCGCTCTGCGGAGGCTGCCTACAGCACCATCAACAGACAGCTAAAGAAAGCAAGCCCGCTTTTTGCGTCATCTATAGGCAAACAAAATAATGAGTTATGACCGATGGACAAGCACTGTTAGATTACGCTCTTTCTCCGCTCGCGCAAAGAGCGATGTCTGAAGATCGCGCCGTGCTGGTGCACCACACTCGATTTGTTGGCAGTAGATGACGTGCTGCAGGCATCGCCCGATGCGTGAGCTAAGAGGGAGCGTAATCTAACAGCGCTTGTCCACCGGTCATGACTAGTTGTTTTGTTTACCTATAGATGACTAGAGCGGTCGTGCTTTCGTTAGCTGTCTGTTGATGGTGCTGTAGGCAGCCGCTGCAAAGCGCAGACCACGCGCTTGCGTGTTTCCTTTCATAAAGGACGGCAGTGTACATTCAGGTGGGCATCATCCATGCATGAATGATTAAGTTTGATTCACGTTCACGCTAAAACATTCTTTTCTTGGTCCATAGTGCGAAAGAAAAAGCTACAAAACTACTTGTCTCTTATAAGGGCAGCCATTTAGTTGCAACATCACGTAGATAGAACGGTTGTCGATTTGCCAATTAAATAATTGGAAAGCGCTCACGTTTCTGAGATTGATCAGAATGCCACTTTAATTGTAATTTATTTTCGAAACTAGGATACTGTAGGGCAGCGTAATTGAACAAAGATACTTCTTCACATTAGAGCCTCTTTAAGAAATGGGTCTGAAATCGAGTTAAACGATAGAATGCTGCAAATGCTAAGTTACAAGATACAACTTGTTACTACTTTGTGAAAGAGGAATTGAAGGTAAAATGAAAACGAGATGCCTATGCCTGAGCGAGCAATTACAGAACAGCTACATTCAGCTATTTTATATGAAATACATGTACTTGCTAGGATTGCTTAAGTAAATGGGTGGTTTTACAAAAAAAAAAAAAAGAAACTAAGCTCCAGTAGCTCCAGTAATTTACTTATTATTAGCTTTTCTTAGTCAATGACCACTTTGGCCAAAATGTCGCAGAATGTCATTCGCTCGGACAAAAGCAAGGCACCATACATCTTCACCTCGTCGTCGAGAGCATAACCCTGATCAAGGATGTCGATTTGATGAAAGGAATTATCATTGAAGCAAAGTTGTCCCGATTACTTTACTGTGTTTACTTCAATACCCATTATTAGCACAGAATAATATATGTGCCATCATTTATGGTAGAAGGAGTTGCAGTGGTGTGATCTCTTTTCTCGTTATACTGAATCGCTTCATGAGCACAAATACAAGGCACTCTATGGTAAATTCCGCCTCCATATTTCGCCAACGAGTCCTTGTGTTAGCAACGTGCGAGAGAGGAATGATTCGTGATTATTTTACAGGTGGTTACCCGATGGGAGGAAATATGGGTAAGTGCAATTGAGACATTTATATTAAAAAAAAAAAAAACCACCAAACGTAGCGCCTGTAAGCGGCAAGATGGCTTACATTATGTTGTAGCTTATCCGCTAAGGTACGGCGCTGCTACGCTCGAGGGCGTGGGATCAAATGCCGGCTGTGACGCCTGAAATATGACGGGTGGCGAAGAACCACGTCTGTTCAGATTTAATTGCACGTTAATGAACAACAGGCGGTCAAAATTATTGCATAGTACCTCACCACAGCATACTGCATAATGATACAGAAGTTTCTGTATGCATAATACCCGATTTCCGTTTCATCATCTAAGATTTCCAGAGCCCTAATAGATTTTCAAGAAAGCGTATACTAATCTGGATTCGTCCAAACCTATACTATTTTACCTATACTAGGTAAAGAGTGACACTTCGAGTGTTTCAACGCTCATATCCTGTAAGCGCTGAATCAGCTATCCCCTTCCAGGATTTTCAAAGTACCGTGAAGATGTATGCAACAAGTGTACTGAAGGTATAAATATGTCGAAAACCAGGTGACGCAGAAGTGCACGTTTGTAAGGTCAGGACGAAATAAAATTACGCAGAAAGGCTCATCATCAAACTTTTAAATATGATTATGACTGCATGCGAAACACGTATGCTTCGAGAAATCTGTTCAGTATGTTAAACTAATCATTGGCATGGTGATATGTTCCTGTTACAGTGGGGAACTTATGGGGCATTTGTTCATCGATATTGTACTTTTGAAAAGATAACAACCACTAACTAGCACATCTGCAGAAGTAGGACGGCAGCGCTTGTGTTTCGAACAGCTGTAACAGTCTCCAACGGTGTAACGAACACCACCAACGTCACTCCCGGTTTACCGGTTTGCACACTTTTCTAGACTGGTTCCCGACTGTTTTATAAATTTTAGCTTTTAAGAGAGCATTAGCATAAACAACCCCACCCGTCAAAACATCCTACCTAGGTATGGTGACGACCGATGTCGATGTACAATTTCGGTAAAAATACACACCACAAAAAGCAAAAGAAGTAAACAAGCAAAATACAGCAAAAAAAAAAAAAAAATCGAACAAAAAATCATGCTGCTGTTGCTAACGTAAAAGAGTTAAATTTTCAACACTTCCCCTCTTGTAATCCATTTCCAGTGTCGGGTTGTGGACACTTAATGCGCTGTCGGTTTTAACTATCGGTCTCCACTGCATATCCGCTTTCTCGAAGTATTAAATAGGTAAAAAGCAGGAAAATAAAATAACAAAGAAAACTTAATAAAAAAGAAAAAAAATAGGATACGGAAACTTCAAAAAATATGGAATAATGTGTTCATTTGGTCTCAATGCAATGATTAAAGTGTACTAATACGTCTTATTTTTTTCCAGGAATGATGGAAATGATGATGATGAGTAAGAGAAATTCTCACTTTCTATTTAATGTGATCGCTCCTTTTGTGCATGTCTGACAAATAGACTTGACCCGCTAACTCAAAACTATTCGCACTTTTGGTCCTCAGGAGAATCGACATCGCGGAGGCAGAGATGTCGGTGTCCATCAGTGCGAAAATTGGGCTTGTTGGTGTAACCGTGTCATGATGCGAAGTTGAGAAGGAACATGCGAGTTTCGAGAACCCGCCACTTCAGCACGCTATGGTGTCAAAGATCATATAGCCACGCTCACTTATTTCTTTATTTTTGATGCGAGCAGGTTTCACCAACAAGAACTGTTACCACCGCTTGTCGCAGGCCGCGCCACAAACTTCAACATTTTTTCGGGCTGTTTTGTTAAGATTGGGCAGAGGACTTGGGTAAGCGAGTTTATCCAAGAGCTAACGTGAGCAGCAGCGATAACGCTGGAAGGTTCGATAAGGCATGTATAAAAAATGTTGATCCCTCCGTCATGACTCGGTATAACACGAAAGTGGAACGAGTCTTTATAAAATTAATTTAATGCTCATTGTACATTAATAAGTGAGAGGTGGCACAGTGTCTGTTGGTGTTTGGCGGATATAGCACCATCTGATGTGGACCTACCTCCGTAGGTCCTAGTGACATTTCCATTCCGACGACTAACGTAAATGATCATTATTACACCTTAGTGGTAGCTGCAGTAATTAACATAAACCCGGACAGAGTGCATGGTGAATCCCACGCAGTGATGACGCCAACAACACGTAATCACTAGTACTCGGTATGCGCTCATGGATAGCGTCGTCATTTGAGGAGAGAAACGAAAGGTGTGCGCTCTCCAGCAACTGGGTAACCTACGCTTCTGCTCAAGCATACACTACCACACATAGCTTCAGGAATGCGAAAGGCAGAGCTCATAGCTTGAGCTGTGAACGCACGAAGGCGTCCCGTAGTCTATTGGTGTGCCTGTCACTGCGAGAAAGCACTCACTGAAACTGCATTGAAACGAAGTGGAGTGGAAATCGGGGAGCCATCCCAAAATGGGCTCAAACTATCGAAGCGCGTCCTGTCGGTGCTCGTTAGTGGGCTGATGGGACGTTTCACTTCAATTCTCGAAGACGGGAATAGCGCTCCTCGCGAACCAAGGTCACTGTGAATGGGAGAACGTGTCAGAGATATAAGGCGCGTTTGTGGAGTCTGAGGCATATGGGTCGATGGCGTAGCGGGTAGAGCGCCGGACACCTAATGTCGCGGACCGGGAAGTCGTGGGTTCGATTCCCGGTGACAACACTTTAATGTCTAGTTTTTATTTGTCATTTCTTAGTGTGCACTTTACTAACGTCGCATCCGTGAGGGAAATACGTCAATAAAGTCCTCGTGGACACCGGCATAAAACACATTCGTGTTAAAAAGCGTACAAATTTCACCGACGAGCAGATTACCGATTCTCGATGGCCGACTGTGACCGCCGCAATCAGTGTACGGCTTGTGTCGTATGTACTTTTCATTTTTATTTATTTTTATTTTTTTTTATTTTTACATACTGCAGCCTCTGGGCACAAGAACGCCCAATAAAGAATTTCGTCATTTACAATCCGACTTCCACCTCCTGTAACGTCGCGACCGCATGACAATATTAACGCGATAGCGTTAAAGAGCTCGTTTCGCAGAAATTCCGGCGTCGGCGTCGGCGTCGGCGTCGTTGGTTGTGAGCGAAAAATCATCATCTTGTCCGTGACCGAAAAATCGAGAATGATGCAAATAAAATAAATAATAAAAATTTTCGGGTCCGAGTGAGGATCGAACCCGGGTCGTCTGCGTGGCAAGCACGTGTTCTACCACACAGGCATGCCTCTGCTTGGATATACTGTGAAAATAACTTCCTCTGCCTGGAAATGCAGTGAAAATAACTTCCATGCTTCGCAAACGCAAGCGTCCTTTATATAGGCGTCGCAATATAACATGCAATATCCCAGGAATATTGCGTGGTACAAGCGTAAACTGCCATCGGGCGTCAGAATATGTGACTATCATAACGATTCCATAATTTAAAGCCAGCCACCCATTACAAACGGCACACACCTTACTGCGCGTATTCCCTTAACACCACGTAGTGGGTGCATAGCAAGTTCGAAAACATTTCCCACATTTGCCGCGCATAATTTCTCCTGGTTTAAAGCATACTACCCATTACATAGTATGCACTAAGTGATTGAAGTACGCAGTAGGGACGGGATATCGCTATCGCGTTCAACTCTTAAAGGCGAAGCTTAAGGGTCCCCCAATGTTTTCATTTACGTTTGTAAATCAGCGCCAGAAAATCTCGTCGCGGATGAAGCTGCTATTGACGGCAGGCACATTTTATGAGAAGTAATAGAACGCTGATTGCGGTACCACTCACAGATGAGGGGATATAATGCTGACGGCCACACTGCTATCTCAAGTCAGAAATGTAAAAATCACGCATATTCACGAAACGAACCACCCCTAAAGTGTCACTTGGGCCATTCTCGTAAAGAAACCCATTAAAAATTGGGGGGACCTTTAAGCTTCGCATTTAAGAGTTGAACGCGATAGCGATATCCTGTCTCTAGTGCGTACTTCAACCACTTAGTGTATACTATGTAATGGGTAGCATGCTTTAAACCACGAGTAATTATGCGCGGGAAATGTTTTCGAACTTGCTATGCACCCATTACGTGGTCTTAAGGGAATACGCGCAGTAACGCGTGTGCCTTTGTAATGGGTGGCCAGCTTTGAACCACGATGTCGTTATGATATTCACATGTTCCGACGCCCGATGGCAATGTACGCTTGTACTATGTAATATTACTGTTACATGTTGTATTGAGACGCCTGTACCAGGACGCGTGTGTTTGTAAAAGATGAAAGTTATTTTCACTGCATTTCCAAGCAGAGGAAGTTATTTTCAATGTAATTCTACCACACGTGCTTGCCACGCAGGCGGCCCGGGTTCGATCCTCATTCGAACCCGGACATTTTTGTTATTTATTTTATTTGCATCTTTCTTGATTTTTCGGTCATGGACAAGATCATGATTTTTCGCTCACAACCAACGACGCCTACACCGACGCCGGAATTTCTGCGAAACGAGCTCTTTAACGCTATCGCGTTAATACGAGAGAAGAGGAGCGAATGCGACACGAGCTTTTCGTTGCGAGCACTTCATGGCTCACATTTTGCCAATTCACCGCTTTAAAGTTCCCTCCCTCTTTCTTTCTTGTTGTTTAGAAAACAGTGCGAGTATGTTTTTACTGATACTGTACAATATTTATTGCATACGTTCGCGCGTTGTCAGTTTTTGAGAGTTCATTGTTTGCCGTCATCCCGAAGAGCACCTTAATACGGCCAGGGGACGCATAACAAATTATTCAGTGTAGATACGGCATCGCCTGAACTTGTCGGAGCAATAGTATTTCTTCTGGCATAGCATGCGTTGCGCAACGGGTATCTTCTGCTGCTTACGTGGTATTGTCTTTGAATGTCATTGTTGCGTGGGGGTACTGTGCCTAACTAATTTGCTGGGAAGCGGTAAATTGAACGCAAAAGGCTGCCATAGGACTTGCAATCACCTCTAGGCTGCAGTGGACAGGCATACACTCAGACTGGCAAGCAACTGCCTGCATTACTTAGGACGGACGTGGCTGAAAACGCACTAAGGTTACGAATGGAGAACAGAAAAACTAAGTTTGATGTCGATTACTGTATAGTCAAGATGTACGAGTACATGAAGGAAGTGCAATGCATCTCCACAGAAATATACAGCACATTGCTCAAGTACGGATGACCTGCCAGGAAGCAAAAATTCACCGTTACCACGAGAGAAGAAATTATACGACCTGATGAATATGATGCGACTCAAGGGACCACCCTCATGAATCAACATAAATGTGCTAGTGTGTCATGTCAGTGGGTTGTTTTCCCTCGCGTGTTTAGGGAAGCTGAAGGCTTGCTATGCACGACAGATCAATTGACCTCGAAGAACCAGAGAAACACTCTAATGCTACTGACCGTACGCGCTTTAATCGCAGCTTGTTTTCGACTGAACAAGGTTAGAAAGGTAAATTGGCTAGTATGGCTAAGACAACGATAACGTCCGCGACGCCAGGAAGCTTGGTCATCATGTGCCGAAAAAATAAAACGATATAAGGAATCATATGTAAGGAAAAGTATTAAAAAAGAAGAAAACATAAATACAGGCTGGTATAGGAATAACTGTCAAAGTAGTATTCGATTTTGCATCTCAGACCTACACTGGGCATGAAAGATAGTGTTTTAAGTAAGTTTATGCGAAAGTGACATTTTAAAAGAGTTTCTATGCTAGGATCTAAGAGGTGGATTAACATAAGTCTAAATAGTAGTCGAAGTTTTGCGCTCTTAACCTTTGTTGAATCCTAACTGTGGTGTCTTCTCCGGACTTATCTAATTTCAACACGCATTTTACCACGTCGAATCAGCGCGATTATCAGTAAAGTGAGAAGTCTTTAGGTTCCGTGTTCGAATTTTTTAGAATAAAGATAATCGATATTTCTTGGCAACTTCGCAATGATGTGAAGTGAAAACCCTGATATAACTGTGAAGCAAGGCGGTACTTTTTAAGCTGACATCGGTATCCATGTTTTCTTTCCGCTTCTTTTCAGGCTTGCGAACCTCCCTCTTATGGTTAAGGTGTATTTGCGGTGTTGCAGCAGGATAGCTTACTAACATAGCTAAGCACACTGAAATCTTCTATATCGTCTTTATAAGAACGTTTGTAAGCATTGAATAATGTACAAATGCCGTTTTTCTCGTTCTAGATAATATGATGGGTGGAGGAATGGGAATGGGAGGCATGGGAGGAATGGGAGGCATGGGCGGAATGGGAGGCATGGGAGGTTTAGGAGGCACAGGAGAGTTAGGAGGTAAGTGAAAGTACCCATTTTCTGTTTATTGTTAATATTCTTCTATGTGACATCTAAAGTTGTCAGAATCAAGTTATACCACTGAAGTTTTCTTTTTACTGCGCTAGAAACTCGTACAAACGAAGACAGGAAGACAGAACATGCGTAGACTCACAACTGCAATATATTAGGCGAATGGTGAGACATATACAGCGAACAAAATGGCATCAGCTCATTAGCAATCCATAGTCATTTGAGCGCTGCTGTCACATTCATGCGTCTAGATATTGTTCCCCTATTGCGGCAAGAGGCATAGGATGTCCGTGTATCGCTATTATACTGGTACTGGTAGATTCACTGGGAGGCGGTCGCGCATGTGTCGAAGCTGCCATAGAGCTGGAAATGACCGCTAATCTGGATTTGGCAGCCATACTCTTATACTGGCAAACTATTTGCAAACCCTTCTGACTCAACAGACGCACAAAAAAATTCGGCGAACGCCCAGTACAGTTCGTTACTCTGAAGTCGTCATTGTAAGTTTATATATAATTGGTTTAGGCTAAAGCTGAAAAACTTTTTATGCACCAGTTCTAGGCAATTTTGCAAAAAAAACAAGTTACTCAGCCAGTATTTACCGACGAACCAGCTACAGCGCAGAACACAAGAAAGGCCTCTAAATTCCACGACGTCACTTTAAAATGATGGGAAATTCTCGGTGGGGGCTTCACCAACCATTTTTTGTTTTCCATTTTTTCACGTTCTTACATGATTCCATCACGGCAGCAGTCGGTCTTTTCATGTTGTAGGGCAGCTTGCTGCCACAGATAGAAATGCTTATCTGCTCCGTGCCACGTTTACGCTAGGCTTCTTTTGTAAGCGCTGCATTTTTCACCAATGTCGTTTTTTTCTCTTTAGGTGGCGGCGGACTGGACAGTGGCTTGGGAGGCGGAACCCTCAGTAAGTCCATATGCCGATTCCTTTAAAATGTTTATTTCCCGCGAATGTGCGGCAATGCAGTGATGTAAATCAAAGTACATCTGACCTAATAGGGGTGCCATTACTGCTGAATGATTATGAATATACCACGTTCCTTTACGATTGTACAATTATATATGACATAAACAGGCCCGCGAAAGAGAACATTTCAACGATCAGGCTTCTTTTGGATTATTCGAACGACGATATAGCTTAATGTAGCACGGAAGAAAAACAATAATCGTATCACTTAAAAAAAAATTGGGGCAGTTACGCACTAATGGTGCGAAGATCGAGGAAACAGCGGAGCTAGTTGCGTGTTCTCCTTTTCCTCCTCCTCACCCTCACTTGCATTCCCCACCTCCTTGCTGTACTATACTATACGTGGCTATGCTATGTTTCCCCTCTTCCCATCTCGTATCCCCTTCCCATCTTCTTGCTATATTATACGTAGCTATGGTATGTCTTCATTCTCTCTCTTCCTCTTTATTTCTATCTCTTTGTTTCTGCCTCTTTCTTTCTATATCTTTCTATGATTATTTCTCTTTCTCGTTTTCTTTCTTTGCCTGTCTTGCAGTCTTTTTTTGTATGTCTTTCTTGTGTCTGTTTCTTTTGATCTCTTTCTCTCTGTATTTCTTTTTCTGTCCTTCATCCATTTCTTTGTTTCGGTTTCTTTCCATTTCTCTGAGTCGTTTTCTCGCCTCTTCGAGTTAAGGCACCCCACACCGGACAAATCGGGGCACGTGTTCTGGGAGCGAAGCAGAACAAGAAGAGGACGAAGAGAGCCCGTGCCGGTTCATGATGATGACAGTTTTTTCGTTACTAATGGGGTTTCTCAGAGCATAAACAGCTCCACTGTTAAAATGGAGGCAGCAAAGCAATAAAGCTTTACCTTGTCACACAAGTGACACTAGGATCACTTCTCACTAAATCACAACCGTGCTAACAGTATGTTTTGTACATGTTATAGTGAAATGTTTAACAAAAACATATGGCAGCCCTACGACTGTGAAACCTGAGGAATGGCGTCGCACGGGCACCCACTGATTCCCGTTCGTATAGTTTCCACTGCTCCGTTTACCAAAGCGTCAATGACGCCAAAGTTTGAGGTAAGCATGTAGGGGCTTCCCTGGCACGAGTAGAATCTTGCTAGGCAGATTCACATACTCGGTGCGCAACGTGTGCGCAGCTTTTGGCAGCGCTTTATCGACTTCCTGCTTGTTATGACAGTTGCGATAGGCGTCGTCCGTAGCGAGTTCCGCCAGGTTGCTTCGCCCATGAGATGTAGTCACGTAGCAACTCTGCCTGACTCTGCGCTGCGCCAGCACAGCGCCAACGCAGAGGTGGCGCAGGGGAAGGACCATTCGCTGGTTTGTTCGGCGAGGCGGTGGCGCCCTCTCTCGCGCACCGCTGGAGTCCGTCCTTCCCCTGCGGCCTTCCCCTTCCCCTTTAGTTGCCAAATGTTTTATCGATTTCAAGTTAATTAATGCGATTACTTCATGGCTATTTGTGTCAATTATATTATTTTAAACCTTGTTCGCTCACTTAAACCCGGTTTTCAGCATTGCTAGCCTTGTTATGGCCTGTAGTGAGCGCTTTACTGCGAGCGTGGTCACGCCACATGAGATGTATGGATGGACGACAAAGCGGGCGCCTCAAATACTCCGCACTTAAAAGCCGTGCTGTACGTCTTACATTGGATGTCGTTTACACGGGGACGTGCTTCTAACGAGCAACACTGACGCAACAACACAAAAGCTTAATGATGTTAAAATAAAAAAAAAATGACCATGTTCTCATTTCAAGAAAATGAATATACTACGTTCATGCCAACATATTGTTCCCTTTTGTCAGCAAATAACTCCTGATATGTCACGTTTGAAATGAGAAGTGACAGTCGGACATAATGCAAGAGGTACTGCTTCAGCGACTCCGGATAACATTACTGGTTGCTGTGTGTACACGGTGGGAAGTGTTATGCGGCTTACTGATGGTGAAAATAGTGCGTCTGAGTGCGCGAAAGGTAAAGAAGCGCAATGCTGTTGGCGATGTATAGGATTTCTCCTTCAACTCTCCTGGAGTGCGTAACTTACCACATCACTTTCCTACATTTCACTAGCCCCACTTGATACATCGAGGTAAGTAATTTGCGGTCGGCGTCTATACCCGCCTGTCGCATAGTTAGAAAGGCATTTCGTTCTCCAAAGCATTTGTAGTAACACACTGACAGACGCATTGGCGCTGCTGTACCTCGGTGAAAACCGTCCTCAAGAAAAATGATCTACAACAATGCCTGTCAGTGTTTAGTCATTCTAGTTAACACTGATACGACGGAGAAGGGCGCGAACGCGTGCATCGCTGTGTTCTTTATGGCCACTGTGGTGCTTTGGGAGAGAAAACAGAATACCTGTCATTGTCCGCTGAGTGTGCACAGTGCAATCAGGATGACACATTTTTTTTCAACAAGTGCATGTGGATGTTACACCTCACATGTTTTTTCAGCAAAGCTGTTAAGGTCGAGGTTGGCCATGTGTCTTAAATACAAAATTATCATCTTCATGAACCAGCACACTCCATCTTCATCATCTTCTTCATTGCCTTCCTCTTCCTCCTCTTCCGCTTCTTCACCAGAAGACGTGCGCGGAATAGTCCGGTGAGAGATGCAGTAACTTGATGGGCGAAAGAACGAGTACAGAGAGAGAGGAAAAAGGAAAAGACAGAGAGAGAGAGAGAAATAAAGAAAAGGAAAGAGAAGCAGAGCATATTTTTGGGAAAAAAATTTGTTCTGAGGCGAAATTCGAACTTGCGTACCCACGATCCGAATGCGAGCGTCCTAACCAATCAGCTGTCCAGGCACGCCGGCAGAACAGCAGCCTTGAATAGTATACTACAGCAAAGTGGTGCGATATGGAAATGAGGGTGAAGAAGTGAGATGTGAAGTTCAGGAGGAGTGAAAGAAGGATGGAAGAACGAGTACAAAGATAAATAGAGACAGAGATAAAGACAGAGAGAGGGAGAGAGATGGAAATCGAAACAGAGAAATAAATAAAAAAGAAAGGAAAGAAAAAAAGCTTGAAGGCGAGAGATGGACTACAGAGACATATGGATAGTGAAGGAAAAGACAAATGGAAGAAACATATCAAAGGTAGCAGGTGAAAGACCGACGACAAAGAGAGAGAGATACAGAAACAGAGACAGATTGAAAGAGAAGAGAGGGAATAAGTATAGAAAAAGACTGAAAGGCATAGGAAGAATTAGGCACAGAAAGAAAGAGGTATCGAGCAGCATAAACAGAAAAAGAAGGTGGAAATAAAGAAAGCCTAGCCACTTATAGCACAGCAAATGAAGTATAGTTTGCCGTGTGGCGTAGAAAAACAGTCACCTTCAAGAAACGACACCCACTCTCTTCCTTATCTTCTTCATCTAAGTCCTGTCCTTTCTCTTCTGCTTCTGGTCCACCATCTCTTCTGTGACCCAGCCTTGCGCAACTTTGTGCAAGCTTCGCTAATTTTTATTCTAGGTGACGCATTGGCCAGGAGAAAAGAGAAGCGTAACAAGGAAAAGGGTGAGCTCTATCGGCCGCGTTTCTAGAAATCTTTACGTACGGCCCAAATCTTGCAAGATACATATTTTATTAACGCTGACAACTGCCGGATTCGACCGTCTACACCGTCGTTATTTATTATAGCTTGAATGGCACTATCCCCGCTATACCCGTTCCTGTGGCCCGAACATACTACAGATTCAATGCCACTGCATTTTCTTAAGGATTGCTGTTGCCTTCAATTCCATTTTGCTCAATTTACCATTTTTTTCCTTGTATATTGGACCCCCGGGCCATCCCAAAAAAGTAAATAAGGCTCTCGCAAAAAGTCACAGTTTCGCAGCTAGGGCGAAGCAATGAATGCGATAGCAAGAAATTAGTTTGTCACACGAAGAACGACAAGCAGCTCGATACTTGCAACGCGCCGCCAGAGCACAATGAAAGACGCTTGAAAAGAACGCATAGGGATACACAGGACAAGCGTGAACTAACAACTGTCGCAGTTGTTACGTGTTTGTAATTGAGCAACGCGCTGCGAATGCCCACAATGCAGAAGCCGACGCTGTTTTTGTTGTTGTTGTGGCCTCTGACATGCCTCATACCCACTCAAGGGGATTGGCCAAGGATTGATTATATGATACTGTTAGACTTGTCGACGCTGTTTGATACTTCTTTTTCTTTTAAACTACGGCGTGTGGAATGACCCCTCTGCGTCTCCTGCCACGCGGTGGCGTCTGACGCCAAGAGTGCCCGGTGTTCTTTTTTTTTCCCTTCTACATCATGAGTGGTAAAGAAGGGAGCCACTTTTAGATGTGAAGCATCTAATCCGGTGGTGGTGGTGGTGTGCCGGCGTGACCACCCTTACTGCGCATGCGCAAACCTTTCAGAAAAAAAAAATAAAAATAAAAACCTCCTCTCCCCCCTCTAGGCATCCCTCCCCGCGGCAACCACACCCTCACTGCGCATGCGCCTCCCCTCTCCCCTCCTACGTTCCCCCCTCTCTTCTCTAGGCATCCCCTGCCCGCGGCGTCCATACTCCCACTGCGCAAAGCGCGTCCCCCTCTCTCTCTCCTCTCCTACGCTCCCCCCTCTCTCCTCTAGGCAACCCTGCCCGCGGCGTCCACACCTCCCACTGCGCATGCGCGTCCCCCCCCCTCTCTCTCCTCTCCTACGCTCCCCCCCTCTCTCGCCTCGTGAAGCCGACGCAGGCAGCGTCTGCTAGCGAGTTTCTTGGTTGAAAAAACCGACTGCTCGTGCTGCACAACCGTTCACTGGCCACCCCGTATATATGGCAATGGATCTTGACCTCCAAGGTGGTGCCGGTGGTAGATTTCTCCTGTGCGTTGTTGAACAATAAAAATTCGCAGCGTGCGCGTTAACTAAAAGCGGAATGCGGGTCTCTGTGTCCAGTCGGAGTCTTCTGTCTCTCATTGCCCATTAGCAGCGATTGGCATGTTCCAGTAGGAAACACCGCTCCATCACTGCGTGCTTTGCCGCCTCCCCAGTTTTCTGTCCTGCGCAACGCTGCGATGAGTACCAGCGTCAACGCCACCGCCAATGTAAGCGTTAGCGCCCACTGCTTCACATCTACACCTGGTTCCCTTTAGCGGGAGATGGTGTAATTTTTTTCGTTCGCATCTCAAGGGCAGTTTTGAATTTGAAAGAGACTATAAAAGCGTTGCGTGAAAGAAAACACGCTCAAGCTGGTCCGAGATCTGCGTACCGAGAGCGGCAAATGGTGCATATGAATAGCTCGCCGTTATATCGGTGGCACGAGGATGGCGTGTGGCTGTGTTGGCTAGCGCAGCAGGCTGCGGAGCTAGGGGTCGCTGGTTCAAATCCCCGGTCAGGTGGTTAGGAATTCTTTTTCTACTGATTTATTTTTTCTTTATGCATTTTTCATATATACACATACATATACATATTCGGGACATGACTGCGTCGACAGACGGCGACGGGAAAATCAGCCGAGAGTGTCCATATAATTGCTATCGCAATAAAACATTGCAGTAGGTATTGTGGATGAATGAACACACATTACTGTCAACCACAGCGACAACAACAACACCAACAACAACGATAATAATAACAATAATAACACCAATAATAGGAATAATAATATTAGTAATATTAATAATAAAAAAATCACAGTTTCGCCGCAAGGGCGAAGCAATGAATGCGATAGCCACTAATTGGCATTTCAAGCGAAGAACGGCAAGCAGATCGAAACCTGGAGCGCACTGCTCAAGAGCGAACGACGCACGAAACATACGCACCCGTATACACAGGACGAGCGCGAACTAACAAGTGTCACAGTTGTTACTTACCTGTGTTGGAACAGTGCGCTTCTCTCGGAAATGGGGCCTCTGCAGCGAGCGAAGTGACCTTCGTGCGCTCTGTAACCTAAACGCAATCTTCCCGGCGAAAGCACACGGCGTAAAACTGCCCCCATCCCCCCACCCTAAGATAAGCGCGCGCGAGCGCACCCGGGCAAAGGCGATTACGCCCTGCAGGCCTAAGTGCAAGTCGGGGTGTTGGGGAGCCAATGCGTCGCAACGAGTGGGGCGCCGAGCGCGCACTTTGCGCCATCTCGCTGGTGTGCTGGTAAGGCAGAGAACACGCTGATATTCCCCCCGAGATCTGCGTACTGCCAGCGCCGAATAGTGTATATAAATAGCTCGCCGTTAGTGTGCTGTAGCATGTGCGCTCCTGTGGCGCAGCGGTTAGCGTCGCGCGCTGCGGAGCGGGAGGTCACCCGTTCGATTCTGCGCGTCAGAAAATATTTTTCTGAATTATTATTCTTCGTGGCTTATATATATATATATATATATATATATATATATATATATATATATATATATATAGACATATACATATAGGGAGCATGACGGCGACGGCAAAAAGCAGCCGAGAGTGTACATATAATTGCTACAGCAATAATAATAATATATTGAATTGATGTTATCTGCTACAGGATAGACATTGCCTCGGTAGACTAGGCAAAGAAGCTCATTAAACAGATCGGCAGTGATTCGCCCCACTACACTCTCGTAACAAATTACACATATGAGCAGAGGGGGAAGAAAGGCACAGTTTCGCCGTAACGGCGAAGCAGTGAATGCGGTAGCAAGAAATTGGAATGTCACTCGGAAAACGGCAAGCACCTCGAAACGTGCAGCGCGCTGCTGAAGCACAAAAGAAGCACGATGAGAACACGCACACACACACGCGCGCGCGCACGCACACGCACACACACGCGCGCACGCACACACACACGCACACACATGCGCACACGCACGCGCACACACACACACACACACACACACAAACACACACACACGCACACACACAGGACAAGCGTGAACTTACAACGTTGACACCTCGACACTTAAGGCCACAAGGCGATATGTTGGGCGAGTTGGTTTTTAGCTTCCATATTTTACAGCGCGAGAAGACACCACAGAAAGGAAGGCACACAAGACACACGGAGCGCTGACACTTAAGGCGTACTGCTCGAACTTAAGGCGTACTGCTCAAACGCCAAGAAGGGCGCAAGAAACGAACGCACAGGTATGCACAGGACGACCACGATCAAATTGTCACAGTTACTTCTTTGTGGTTAAGCAGCGCGCCCCTTTGGCACACGCAGCTGCCGCAGCGAGCGAAGTGCCATTCGTGTGCTCTGTACTTCAAACGCAAACTTCCGGTGTAAGCACAAAACGTACAAACCGTCCTCATCACGAGATAAGCGCACGCACACGGGCGACCACGCCCTGTGGGGCAAAGTGCAGGTGGTAGAGGAGCGCGCATGACAACGAGTGGGCGCCAGTGGCGTAGACAGAAAGTTTTTTCGGGGGAGGGGGAAGGGGGCACCTTCTTGATGTGAAGGGGGGGGGGGCAGGCAAATGGTAATTTTGCGGTCTGTATGCCGTGGCGAAAAAAAAATTTCGAGTGGGCACGGGCCCGGTGTGCCACCTCGTGGCTACGCAGCTGGTGGGCGCCGATTTTTAGATACGAAGCATCTTATGCTCGGGGCTGTGTCCGTCCCTCCCACGTCCCGCGTCCCACGTCCGGCGTCCCGCGTCCGGTCGCTTTCATGAAGTAGGGAAGCACCCACTATGCGAACCAGAACAGTGTAGTACAATAAGGCTGTGAACCACCACTACAGTCACCAGAGTCGTAGACGAGAGCACACAGTGGCTGCTTAGGAATGGCTGGGTACGTGGTGGGTGCAAGCAAAGAATAACACCCACTACCGGTGGTGTCTGTCACTCACGTTGACTCCATTGCTTGATCTTGCTTGCATGTGCTTGCGGAGGCTTTGCCCTTCCCTCCTTCCCGCGCCCAGCGTCCCACACCCCCTCTCTCTCCTCTCATACGCTCCCCCTTTCTCTCTTCTAGGAATCCTCTACTCTACGGAGCGGCGCCCGCATCCCGTTAACTCCACTCCTTGATCGAGCTTGCATGTGCTTGCGGGGGGCTTTGTGCGTCCCTCCTTCCTGCGTCCCGCGTCCCACACCCCCACAGCTCATGCGCACCCCCCTCCCCCCTCCCTCTCTCTGTCCTCTCCTACGGTCCCCCCTTTCTCTCCTCTAGAAATCCTCTACAGTACGGAGAGGCGCCCGCGTCCCCCCACCCCCACAGCGCATGCGCGTCCCCATCCCCC
This sequence comes from Rhipicephalus appendiculatus, assembly GCA_030522465.1. Classification (NCBI taxonomy): domain Eukaryota; kingdom Metazoa; phylum Arthropoda; class Arachnida; order Ixodida; family Ixodidae; genus Rhipicephalus; species Rhipicephalus appendiculatus. The sequence continues at coordinate 88,983 of JALIZH010015223.1, forward strand.
CTATCTCTCCTCTCCTACCGTCACCCCCGTTCTCTCCTCTAGGAATCCTTTACTCTATGAAGCGGCGCGCACGACAGGTGCTCTTTCGTATGCTACCCCCCTTTCTCTCCTCTAGAAATCCTCTACTCTACGGAGCGGCGCCCACGTCCCAGACAACCACAGCGCATGTGCGTCCCCTCTCTTTCCTGTCCTACGGTTGCCTCCCGTTCTCTCCTCGAGGAATCCTCTACTCTACGGAGTCGGCCCGCACGACACGTGGTGCGACAGCTGCATACTCCCGCGGGGGATGGCACGGTAGTTCCGCGGTATGAAAATAACGGAGAGCGCGCGCCTCATTCTCTCTCCTGTGCAGCGCCGCGATGAGCGCCTGGGCCGCTGCCGCGAAACGGGAGCGGCGACGTTTCTCCCGCTCAAGACAGCCATCTCCCCGCTGCTTCGCGTCCCCACATGGTTCTCTTTAGCGGGAGATAGGGAAATTTCTCCTCTAGGGATCCTCTACTCTACGGAGCGGCGCCCGCGTCCCACACCCCCCACAGCGCATGCGCGTTCCCTCCCCCCTCTCTCTCCTCTCCTACGCTCCCCCCTTTCTCTCCTCTAGGAATCCTCTACATTACGTAGCGGCGCGCACGGCAGGTGGTGTGACAGCTGCATACTCCGCTGGGAACGCCGCGGTAGTTCCGCGGTATCAAAATGACGGAGCGCACGCGCCTCATTCTCTCTCCTGTGCAGCGCCGCGATGAGCGCTCGGGCCGCTGCCGCGAAACGGGAGCGGCCATGTTTCTCCCGCTCAAGCTAACCATCTCCCCGCTGCTTCGCATCCACACATGGTTCCCTTTAGCGGGAGATGGGAATTTTTTTAAAGCAGTGCACGCCTTTCGCGCCATCTCGCTGGTAATGCTGAGAACAGGCTCTAATCCTCCCAGCTGCGTACCACTAGCGGTAAATGATGTATATAAATAGCTCACCGTTAGCAAGTTGAAGGACGAACGCTCCGTGGCCAAGCTAATACCCCTGTCACACGTGGCAACTTAAGGGCACTTTGAGCGAGTGCACTTACGCTCAAAAAGTGTCACTTTGGCGGTGCGCTGCTACACGAGTAAGCGAAACGTACTTTGAAAATGATGGCAGTGGCAATTGGCGGCTTAGGAGCACAACATATATTTGTTATTTTCGCGCCCGTGTCTCAGCGTCGGACCAAGTTGTCTTCGTGGAAGTAGCACCAGTGGCACACGCCATCGAAAATGACTAGAGAACGTTTGACCTACGCATGTGCAAGTGTACAACGAAGTAAACACGATGGAGGCTGCCATTGCACGGAATGTGCTCCCGCATCCCCGTAGCGGACGTAGCCCCAAACTGCCTGAGGACGAGAGTAGCGAGGTTTTTTGTTGTAGTATGACTTGTTTTAATGCATGTCAGTATTCCTAATAACGAAAACAATGGTTTAAAAATACTATGAGCACCACCTTATGCAGTAGCGTATTAGATGCGAAGCATCTTATGCTCGGGGCTCTGTCCGTCCCTCCCCCGTCCCCCGTCCCGCGTCCCGTGTCCCGTGTCCCGCGTCCGGCCACTTTCATGAAGTAGGGAAGCACCCATTATGCGAACCAGAAAACTGTAGTAATATGAAGGCCGTCAACCGTGCTACAATCATCAGAGTCATGGCCGAGAGCACAGAGAGGCTGCTTAGTAATGGCTAGGCAGGTGGTGTCTGTCGCCCAGGTTGACCCCATTCCTTGAGTCATGGCCGAGAGCACAGAGAGGCTGCTTAGCAATGGCTAGGCAGGTGGTGTCTGTCGCCCAGGTTGACCCCATTCCTTAAACTTGCTTGCATGTGTTTGGAGGGGGCTTAGTCCGTCCCTCCTTCCCGCGTCCCGCACCACCACAGCGCGTCCCCTCCCCCCTCTCTCTCCTACGCTCACCCCCCTTTCTCTCCTCTAGGAATCCTCTACTCTACGGAGCGTCCCACAGCGCGTCCCCTCCCCTATCCTCTCCTACGCTCACCCCCCTTTCTCTCCTCTAGGAATCATCTACTCTACGGAGCGGCTCCGGCGTCCCACAGCGCATGCGCGTCCTCTCTCCTCTAGGAATCCTCTACTCTACGGAGCGGCTCCGGCGTCCCACATCCCCACAGCGCATGCACGTCCCCTCTCTCTCCTCTCCTACGGTCCCCCCCCCGTCCTTTCCTCTAGGAATCCTGTACGGAGCGGCGCGCACGACAGGTGGTGTGACAGCTGCATACTCCGCTGGGGTGCCACGGTAGTTCCGCGGTATGAAAATGACCGAGCGCGCGCGCCTCATTCGCTCTCCTGAGCAGCGCCGCGATGAGCGCCCGGACCGCTGCCGTGAAATGAGAGCGGCGACGTTCCTCCCGCTCAAGCTAATTATCTCCCCGCTGCTTCGCATCCACACATGGTTCTCTTTAGAGGGAGATGGAGAATTTTTAGATGCGAAGCATCTTATGCTCGGGGCTATGTCCGTCCCTCCCGCGTCCCGCGTCCGGCCACTTTCATGAAGTAGGGAAGCACCCATTATGCGAAATAGAACACTGTAGTAATATGAAGGCCGTCAACCACTACCACAGTCATCAGAGTCATGGCCGAGAGCACAGAGGCTGCTTAGCAATGGCTAGGCAGGTGGTGTCTGTCGCCCAGGTTGACCCCATTCCTTGATCTTGCTTGCATGTGTTTGGAGGGGGCTTAGTCCGTCCCTCCTTCCCGCGTCCCACACCACCACAGCGCATGCGCGTCCCCTCCCCCTCTCTCTCTCTCTCCTCTCCTACGGTCACCCCCTTTCTCTACTCTAGGAATCATCTACTCTACGGAGCGGCGCCCGCGTCCCACATCCCCACAGCGCATGCGCGTCCTCTCCCCCCTCTCTCCTCTAGGAATCCTCTACTCTACGGAGTGGCTCCCGCGTCCCACACCCCCACAGCGCATGTACGTCCCCTCCCCCTCTCTCTCCACTCCTACGGTCCCCCCCCGTTCTTTCCTACAGGAATCCTCTTCGGAGCGGCGCGCACGACAATGGTGCGACAGCTGCATACTCCGCTGAGGGCGTCACGGTAGTTCCGCGGTATGAAAATGACGGAGCGCGCGCGCCTCATTCTCTCTCCTGTGCAGCGCCGCGATGAACGCCCGGACCGCTGCCGTGAAACGAGAGCGGCGACGTTCCTCTCGCTCAAGCTAATTATCTCCCCGCTGCTTCGCATCCACACATGGTTCCCTTTAGCGGGAGATGGGGAAGTTTTTTATATGCAAGCCACTGGTACCGACGCTACACCGTCGCGGCGAAGTGAGGTTGGCGAACGCACTTGCCGGCAAGTGTACTTTGCAGCGAGTGACACTAAACTTTCTCGTGTGACAGCGCGCAAATGACACTCGCGGCGAAGTGCACTCGCTCAAAGTGCACTTAAGTTGCCACGTGTGACAGGGGTATAACGCCGGGCGCTTTGGAGCGAGGGGTTAAAGGTTCCAATCCGCACTTCAGAAAATATTTTTCTTTGTGGCTTTCATATATACCGCCCATCTCAGCTAACTTGGACCAAGATTAAAAAAAAAACCATGTGCTCTAATAACGTTACACACCGGTTGTGCATTAATTGTATGCGTGTTCCCATTATATTACACACAACGTATTTTTTGAATAATCGCTAATTGATTATTTAACTTAAAGTCGCCAACTTTTTTGTTCTTGCTCGAATCGGTAAAATATTAACTTTATGTTGTAAAGTCGCCTCAAATAACCCCAGAATCAAGCATTTATATTTTTCAGAAATCTGCCTTGTTCTTTTTTCGGAGAAAAAAAGTCACAGTTTCGCCACAAGACGAAGCAATGAATGCGATAGCAACAAATTGTAATGTCAAGCGACGAATGGCAAGCAGGTCGAAACGTGCAGCGCTCTGCTCACGCACACACGACGCACGAAAACAACACCTAGAAGAGCCAGGGTAGGGGCCAGTTGGTTGTACATAGTGTAAACTTTTGTGCGCTACAAGTAAACAAAATCGACGTGTTGTCCCGTACCATTTTCTTCGTCGATTTTGTTTACTTGTAGAGCACAAAAGTTTACACCATGAAAACAACACGCACAGGACGAGAGCGAACTAACAACGTTCACAGCTCGACACTCAACGCGCTGCTCAAACAAAAACGACGCACGAAACGTATTCACAGGTACAGACGAGCGCGAACTAACAAGTGTTACAGTTGCTACTTCGCTGTGTTTGAAAAGCGTGCTCTTTTCGCAAACGGGGGGACTGCAGCGAACGAAGTGACCTTCGTACGCTGGGTAACACCGCGAGATAAGCGCGCGCGAACTGGTGTCTACCCCCCACGGGGCAAAGTACGAGCGGGGCGCCGAGCGGGCGCCGAGCTAAAGCGTTGGCTAAAGCCCCGCCGAGCGCGCCCTTTGCGCCATCTCACTGGTGATGATGAAAACATGCTGTATATAAATAGCTCGCCGTTTGTACGTTGGAGGACGTGCGCTTTCGTGGCTCAGCGGTTAGCGGCGCGCGCTGCAGATCGAGAGGTGCCTCGTTCGATGCCGCGCGTCGGAAACATTTTTCTGAATTATTTTTCTTTGTGGCTTTCATAAATATATAGGTATATATACATATACGGGACATGATGCCGACGGCGAAAACCAGCCGAGAGTGTCCATATAATTCCTATCACCATAAAACAAAAGCTTGCGAAACACGCTAAATATGAAATAGACGCGCGCTCGCACGCCGCCACTCCCGCGCTTCCAAGCGTTCTTTAGATGATACACGGTTTCGTTCGTTCATCACCGCATTGTACAGAGCTTCACGCTCGATGATGGACGCGTCAGCGTCGTGTTTTGACACGCGTCCATCTAATAGCATGAAGCCCTGTGCAACGAACAAATGCAGCCGTGTATCAATCAAAAGAACCCTTGGCAGCGCTTCAGTAGCGGTGCGCGAGCGCACGTCTATTTCACATTTGGCGTTTTTTGTGCGGTTTTATTTTTTCTCGAAAATAGAAAAACAACCAGGCAGATTTCAGCTAAAAATAAATGCTTGATTTTGGGGTTATTTCAAGCGAGATATAACATAAAGTTAATATTTTACCAATCAAGCGAAAATAAAAAATTGGGGGACCCCTAAGCTTCCACTTTAAGAGTTGAACGCGATAGCGATATCCTGTCCCTTGTGCGTACTTCAACCACTTAATGCATACTATGTAATGGGTAGCATGCTTTAAACAACGAGAAATTGTGCGAGTGAAATGTTTTCGAACTTGCTATGCACCATCTGAGTGGTCTTAAGGGAATACGCGCAGTAACGTGTGTGATTTTTGTAATGGGTGGGCGACTTTGGACCACAATGCCGTTATGATATTCACATGTTCTTACGCCCGATGGCAATGTACGCTTGTACCACGCAATATTACTGCGATATTACATGTTGTATTGTGGCGCCTGTATACAGGACGCGTGTGTTTGTAAAGCATGAAAGTTATTTTCATTAAATTTCCAAGCGGAGGAAGTTATTTACAGTGTATTTCCAAGCAGATGCATGGCTATGTGGTAGAACACCTGCTTGCCACGCAGACGGCCTGGGTTCGATCTTCAGTCAGACCCAAAAATTTTTGTTATTTATTTCATTTGCATCTTTCTCGATTTTTCGGTCACGGATAAGATGATGATTTTTCACTCACAACCAACGACACCGACGCCGACGACAGAATTTCTGCGAAACGAGGTCTTTAACGCTCTCGCGTTAAAAGATGGCAAATTAAACTTAAATAATTACAGCGAGAGTGTCCACACAATTGTTATTGTAATAAAAACAATCTTTGTGCAACCAATACCTGTTCCCAAGCGAGAAATGTTTTTGTTGGACAGAAGCAATACGAACAGTTTACTTGTAGAACCATTGCTGTTGGCTAGAGCACTTATTTATTCGTGGTTGTTAAGAATTTAGAAATTTATTGTGAATGCAAATATTCATTTATTTATTTATTAATGCCATGCCCACAGTGCCTCATGGCATTATAATTTGGGGGAGGAGAAAAATATTGAAAGCATGCAGTTAGGGTAGCAAGCACTAGCAGTGCGAAATACCCCATACATACATACATACATACATACATACATACATACATACATACATACATACATACATACATACATACATACATACATACATACATACATACATACATACATACATACATACATACATACATACATACGTGCAAATGAGTCCTGCGGAATCCCGCAAGGTGGCGGAAGGGCTGAGAAAGGGAAAATACACAACCAGCTGTTTGTAGCACGAAGCCACAAGGTGATCCGTACAGATTTCTCAGAAAGAAAACTTCTTACTTGCTGAAAAATTCGTCCTGGTCCGGGGTTCGAACCAGGACTCATTTGCATTACTTATGTCCATGTGTTTCGAGTTGTCGACGAATTCGCCCTCGCGCTGCCAATCGCTAGCTTCTTGGTTAACTCAATTGGTAGAGCGACCCCCCCGGAAAGGCGTTGGTGGACCAGGACAAATTTTTCTGCAAGAAGATTTCTTTCTGAGAAATCTGTACGGATTTCCTTGTGGCTTCGTGCTACAAACGGGTGGTTGTGTATTTTCCTATACATACATACATAAATACATACATACATTCAACTGTGGTTAAGAACGTCTCGACCCCCAAACAAATGATAGGTGAATATACTACATACACACATGTAGTACAAGATATAGAGCAAATAAACATAGAAGAAACTCAATAATGTTGCAGGGAGGTTTATTTTAATATTGAATAAAAATATACTTATTCAGCAAATAATAAACAATAGTAAATTACAAGCTCACAAGCGTGCAGTAGTGATCAGAAAGATCAGAACAAGTAATCATTAAGGCAAAAATATTAAGGAAGACTAAGGCAGAAATAATTATTTCAAAGCGCAGAAAGGATGTCAGCAGACATTGTAATTACGACAGGCTGATCTAATCAATTGTTGTCACGTATTGTTCTAGAAAAAAAAAAGACATGCTAAATGAGTGTGTTTGGCAGGCGAATTCCAGCACCTTTAATCGTGGGCAACTCTATGTGATTAGTAGTTAGGCCTTTTTGTGTAAATATGGCTGTCAATGACAACTTTTGAATGATAATGATAGTACTGAGAACCTTGGACGACTAGGGCACGTTATGTGTGTTATGGCACGCGTGCTTTTATAGCTGGACGTTTCTTTTAACTGTAACTTCTTTACAGAGCTTGGCGGTGGCGGAATGGATGATCTAGGTGGTCTAGATAATCTGGGTGAGTCGGAAGGCGACGTGAAATTAGACGAAGAACTAAAGAAAGAAGACGGTGAGCACTTGCTTAACCACAAGCCTTACCATAGGTAATAGCAAGTAGTTGACACCTGACAAATTTTCAGGCCAGGTTCTGAATAAAGGGTGATAGAACTGTCATGGAACTATTAGACATGAAGGCTGTCACTAAAAATGTCCTGCTAAAATCAAGGCTGTCTCACTAAAAATTACTAAATGATTTCACTACAAATCAAGGCGTTCACTAAAATTCATTGAATCAGGACGAATATGATAATCCCTGACAGGGGGAGATCTCATTCGTTCTCAGTGATATTCTGGTTCCTCGCTCAGCCTCAGCGTCATCACAGTGTACGTACTTGCAGCGTCGCAAAACTCGCAACTGCTTATGGTTCAAAAGAACTTGATTTCAGAAACTGCGATGTTTAACACAGAGTTCCTATAAATATATAGAAAATTGCTTTACTACAAGAGGCAGCGTGAACAAACGCCGCAAAAAGACAGGCTAGACTGGCGGGGACTATTAATACAGATGCTCAGGAACCCACAACGTTCGAAGGTCGGGGAATCGGGCCCCACCAACAGAAAGGGGTCTTTCTTCGTCCACATTAATTCATTTCAGTTTGTAATAATTACTACATTACACTTAAAACAACATATGATGGCCCCATGCTTTCCTTGACTTAACTGTCTTTTGGATCCATTTGGTTGGGTGCAAGAAATAAAGGAGTCACTCGAACCATTCGCGTTCTTGGGTCTTACCCAAGCTTTGTCATACAATATATGACAAAAAAAACAAACAAACTATTTATAGCTTGTATACAAGTGCCGACGCTAGAAAGTAACGGCTGATTGCTATATAAGTAAGACAACAGTTGGTAAAGCAAGATTTGCGTTACGAGCAGTTTTCTGCCTGAAATAAAGAACACGCAGTGTCCAGTGCACCATTGGCTCATACAATTGGACTGGGAAGTTGAGAAAACTCAAAAAGAAGTTCAGGTCTTAGTGTACCGATAAAATGAATGCTTCGAAAGTACTGAATAGCCTACAGTGTGTTACCAGTAATGCTTATTTCGTACGTACATTGTCATGTGCTATCCGGTGCACCCTAGAAAGCCATGGCAGTGCCTAGTACGAACTTGTCAGAGTAAAATTTTACCTATGTTTAACTTGTTACGTAAGTTTCTAATCACATACTTTCAAAAACAGGGAAGTCCCCGAAGAACGGGAAAGAAGAAAATAAGGAAAATGAGGGTAATGGGAAAGAAGAAAAAATGGATGAAAAGAAGGAGGAGAAAGAAGGAAAGGACGAGAAGAAGGAAGAAAAAGAAAAGAAGGAAAAAGAGAGTGAAGGGAAAGGTGAGCAAGAAAACATGGCAGCTTCGCACTAATGGTGCTAAGACTGAAGGACGTGCGGAGCTTGGCGGCGTTTCTTCCTTTCTTTACATTTTCCCTCTGGTATTTCTTCTTTTCTCAATTTCTTCTATGTGATTTTGTACCTGCTGCTTTCTATTTCTCTCTGTTTTGTTCTCTTTCTATCTTTATTTCTCTTTCTTCCCTTTCTTTTTCTCTTTGTGTACTGCTTTCTCTCTTGTTCTTTTCTATTTGACCTGTCTTTCTTTGTGTTTTTCTTTCTTTTTATGTGTCTTTCTATTTTATTTTATATCTTTTTCTTATTCCCATTATTTCTCTCTATCTTTCTCTCTATCTTTCTATCGCTTTATCTCGCTTTTTTTTATCTGTCTTTCTTTCTCTCTATTTTATGTGTCCCTCTATTTTATCTCTCCCTCTCTTTCTTTCACGTGGTTCACGTGCTCCACATCGCCAACCAGAGTTTACGTTTAACGTTCACACCTGCAGTGATCGGTAGTGGGGCTTGTCCAAATCCTGTGGCGCTTATCCGGGGTGTTTGTTTTTCTGCGGGCACGAAAGTTTTACGGCTGGCATAAACAGCTCCGCTATTTCAAGAATATTCCAACAAGAAATCACGTATGTGCCATTCTTCATCTCCAAAAATTTAAGGAAAGGTGCAGGTTTGAAGTGATGAGATATTCTCGAAGAAGGAACATGGCGTGATCTACAGTTTAGATAAAGGAATTTTCACTCATGTTGCCTGAGGTGAAATTTGAAAAATTTGTCTCAAGCGACAGTGCTCCTTGAATAACAATCCTTATTTTTCACCCGTGATGGCAACCCGCCACGGTGGCCTAGTGGATATAGTGCTCGTCTGGTGACCCGAAGGCCACGCCATTGAATCCCGGCCGTGGTGGTCGCATTTCAATTGAAGCGACTTGACAGTGGCCCGTGAGTTTAGATTTAGGTGCATGTTAAAGAAAAACAGATGGTCAAAGTTTTCCGGAGCCATGCACTACGGCGTCCCTAATAATCATACCGTAGTTTCGGGATGTAAAACACGGACAATTATTATTATTACTAGTGTAGAACACGATGTCTTAGTGGAAGGCCAAGAACAACTGACGCGTCTTCCTTCTCTGCTTTCAAGTTGGTACATTCTACTGTACTGGCAAGTTTGCGCAAAATTGCATGAACTGCTCAAATCCGTGGAGCAGCTATCTTGCGGTTAACATTAATATTGGTGGTGTCGTAGTTTATCTCGAATTTCGGTGAAAGACTGATTTTGCAAAAAAAAAAAAATTACAGCAATCGCAGTTTGCCATTGTCATATGCAAATCTGCTGATGTTATGTCCCTTTTACATTTCATGGATATTGCCAATGCTTCCAAAAACAAAATACGTGAGGATGAAAGGCTGCCTTTTATGATAACGCTACTTTTCTGTTCGGCAAGGACACCATCATCAGACTGTCTCATGTCTGCCGCAGGACTAAGCCCTCTACCAATTATTTCCTGCCCACCCTGTCCTGCGCGAGCTTAATCGACGTCCGATAAAATTTGGTATTTGCCCGGAAACTGGACCATATAACAACAGTACTAGAAATGAAGACCACAACTAATACTGTGCAATAAGTGACAGGGCCCTGTCAAGAAATAATCGTGGTATGCAGGGCAGATGAAATGGCGCGTTCCGCAAACGTTCGCATGACATATGTTGTGAAAGAACTATTACCGTTCAGCATGATTGCATCCGACTAACCTATATTTGCATTCTTATGTACATTGTTGGCTGTAGATAAGGACAGTAAGAAAGAGAAGGACAAAAGCGACCAAAGAGCACGAAGAGGCTAGCAAAGTGCAAAAACAGGTATGTGTTTTTTATCATCTGAATATAATACTTAAATTAACACCACACGAATAGGCAGGCTAAAACAAAGAATTTCGATGAACATTACGCAGCTGAGGCAGTATACATGTCGTTTCTCGGTACACAATATGAACTAGCAAGGACAACATCACCTTCTCGTTTACTTCACCGTCTGTTTCTTTCTTTTATGATACTCATATTATTTATGCTTGAGAACTTAGGGCTCTATCTCCAAGTCCTACACTGCAGACATAAATGAGAGTTAGATCATTTCTTCTAAAACAGAAAAGAATCACAATCAAGTCACACCGATGTAACTACTGTTGATGAGGATGCTTTAGGCGTAAGTCAAGTTTTGCGGCTGCGGCCCACAGTAATGTCTGGGATGTATGGAAAAAAAACTTTATTCAGGCCCCGTACAGGTTGTTACCACCTGCCTGGCTAGTACCTTGTTGGGACCAGGAGGTCAAGCCTCCAAGACCTATCACGGGTGTACTGGACAGCCAGGTCTTCTGGGATAATATTATCCCACGGGACAATACATTGAGGCATGAACGTAATAATATAAAAATGCTCACAACCAAATATATTCGCCCAGGAAATATTCTGAGCTTTTACTCAAATAAGCAACGCACCTTCAAAATTGCTGCAGTTACGGTCTTCTGCATGTTCAGAGAAGGTAATACGCTGTTCATATTACTACAAGCATCATCGTTATTCAACTAATTACGAAATGTCGCGAAAGCGCATTAGAGATCTAGTATACGAGTAAAGCACACGATTAAATATATATAGAACGAAGTAAATAGGGTAACCACGTGGCGGACGCTTATATTGTCAGTCGTGAATTGAAAAGGAGGAACAGGTACTTCCCAAATTAGGGCTCCATTGCAAGCCATGCATCCGACTGAAACAACAGATGTTGGCATTATTGCGACAAATAGAACCATCTTTGTTATAAGTGAGGTGGTTATATACAATTTCATTCATGCACGAGGTAGTGTGTTTATTTGGACGACTGTATGCCAATGTTAGCGACAAACATATGTAACGCTATTGAGACGACTTTCGATGTACTCATCGTGCCAAAAAATGACGACGAAACTTCATCCTTAACATTACGAAATGTTTATATCATGGCTATTAGATGCGCGATGTGTTTTTCATAGCTATATTCGTGATTCTTGTGATTATAATTTGCATATGCGTGGCTGTAGTGTAATGCTATTATTGGCGTAGGCAGGATGGGGGGATGAGAGTTTTACATCTCAAATTTTTTCGGCACCATTGCTTGACTCCCTATATCGCGAAACAACATCATCGGTATTCCAAAGAATGCTTCCTGCCCTAATCATTGCAAATTTGCTCCTCTATTTCTTCCGAAGTGTCCATGATTAAAGTTTGTTTTACTTGATGTAGTTTTTATCTAAGATGTTGATATGTGCTTGAAAATACACTTTTGAAGCTTAATGAAGCCTAAGTTTTAAATTAAAATTATATTTGGTCGTTAGTTTATTGAAATATAGTTGGTCTTATTTCCCGCTCGGCCCCTTCTTTCTGTTCTCTGACAGAAGATATTGCAAACGCTGCCTACTTTACCCTTTTCCTGCTTTTCCTATATCCATCGTGCATTGTTTTATTCCGTTATTCTTCATTTATTGTTTAAATAATTACTAGGTTGCAATGCAATAAATAACCATGCATATGACAATATTATTGCAAAAGAATATTGTATAACCTGTAACGTCGTTCTTTTGGGAAGTTTTCAGATTTTTAAGCAGAGCGAGAAGACCTTTATCGCCTCCTTCACGTGTGGTACCAAGGCATGAACAATAGAAACTTGCATTGTTACAAGAAAGCAGTGTTTAGAATCGACACCATTGGTAGAAATGAAGCCAACTGATGATAATAGCGCCACAGATTTTTTTTCAGTTGAGCACTTCAAAGGACTTCTTTTAAAATGTTCCCTTGAATAGCTAACGTATGTTTATATATGTTCAATAAACGCTCAGATTTTTGTCTTAAGCTATGTGAATTTTTATGAAATTATTATGATTACAGGATTGGAGAAGCAAAGCAGATTCGTGCGTCTAAAAATTAATATGCAGAGAACCAAAGTAATATTTGACAGTCCCGGAAGAAAACAGCGGTTAGAAATAGGAAGTGAAATACTGGAAGCGGCAAGGAAATGCGGCTATTGAGCGCTTTGGTTTTGTTTTGGCAAGTGTGACCGCAGATACGAAACTAGAGACTTAAGTAACAAGAAAGATAAGAATGTGGTGGAGTGCTTTCAGTAGGTATTCTCAGAATATGAACGGTAATTTACCGCTATTCCCCATGAAGAAAGTAGAGAGAAAGAGAGGGGGGCTTTATTTAGAGAAAGGCAGAGAGGTCGGCCTGAGCGATAGCATGCTCCAGCCTGCTACTCTACACCGGGGAAGGGGAAAGGGGAAGAAAAAGAGTAATGGATGACGATGGTGAGTTAGAGAGGTGAGTATATACAGTCCTGTCAAAATGAGAAAATGTTAACCCTTTCAGACGCCACCTATGAAGAACTGTCTGTAAATGGGTCAAAACAATACAACGTTATTTCAAGGCACTCACTATACTATTGCAACAAAAATAATATAATATGTTCATTTATGCGTGTTATAGTGACTTGTTCTAATTAAGGTGTAATTAAATATCTGTTTATCCTGAAGTGATTCATGCTTTGTTTTGGCATAAATAGAATGAAATCTCGGGCTAGAACTACAGTACAAATTTGTTTTTTGTTTTGTCCATTTAGAGCCAAGAAAAAAAAATGCCCCCCACCTCCCCGAAGGGAATCGTGAGGAAATGCGAATGCATTTCGCGTGCGCTTCACTCCATTTATATATGGTGGTTGTGGTTCGAAGAAGGAAAAGGCGCCAAATTTCTGCAGCCTGGTCGGGAGCACGGCGCAGCGCCTGTTTTTTTTTGCTTTTTTTGTGTTTTTTTTTCTTCTTTTTTTATTTTTTAAAAATTTTTCTTAATTTTCTTTTGTTCTTTTTCTTCTTTTTTTCTTGTTTTTTTTTTTGAAATTTTTTTTTTCATATATAGCTCCGCCGAGCTCCCGCGATGCGAGCGCCCTCACGCACCAGAGCGCGCTCCTCCTCTCCACTCACTATAACACCTGCCGAAGCCACCGCGGACAACGCCAACGCCGGATTCATGACATAGCCCGACTAAGAAATGCATTCGCATTTAAAACTGGGGATGCGTAAAGCAAGCAGCGATGGAGCGGTGTTTCCTACTGGAACATACCAATCGCTGCTAATGTGCAATGAGAGACAGAAGTCTCCGACTGGACACAGAGACTCGCAGTCCGCTTTTAGTTAAGGCGCGCGCTGCGAATTTTTATTGTTCAACAACGCACAGGAGAAATCTCCCACCGGCACCACCTTGGAGGTCAAGATCCATTGCCATATATACGGGGTGGCCAGTGAACGGTTGTGCAGCGCGAGCAGTCGGTTAGCAGCAGACGCTAGCAGGCACAGGCAGCGTCTGCTAGCAAACTCGCTAGCAGACGCTGCCTGTGTCGGCGTCGCGAGTCGAGAGAGGGAGAGGGGGGGGGGCGTAGGAGCGGAGAGACAGAGAGGGGGGCGCGCATGCGCAGTGGGAGTGTGGACGCTGCGGGCAGAGATGCCTAGAGAAGAGAGGGGGGGGGGGGCGTAGCAGGGGAGAGAGGAGGGGAGGCGCATGCGCAGTGAGGGTGTGGTTGCCGCGGGGAGGGATGCCTAGAGGGGGAGAGAGGAGGTTTTTTATTTTTTTTGAAAGGGTTTGCGCATGCGCAGTAAGGGTGGTCACGCCGCACACCACCACCACCGGATTAAGCTTCGCCATAAGATGCTTCACATCTAACACCTAACGGCGCGCACACCTCCTCAACCTGTCCTCCTCCTCCTCCGCGGACAACGCCGCACAACGCCAACGCCGGATGCCTGACATAGCCCGACTATGAAATGCATTCGCATTTAAAAGATACTTTTAACATGGCTCGCAGGACGCGGCTCATCGAACGACTCGTCGAACGGGGCAGTGCCTTCATCAATGTGATCATACGCAACAGCACTCTGGGAAATGAAGTTAAACGAAGACAAATTATGATGCAGGAGGTTCAATCTATCCGAAGCTCAATGTATCTCGCTCTCTCTTAGCCCCTACTTGATACAAGGAGCAAAAACAAGTCATGTACACAATTCTGTACATAGCGTCTCAAAGGGTTAAAGCCGTCCATCTAGTCCAGTTGCTCTTAAGAAGGGTATGACCGCTCTTACTATATATCTTATGCGATTAATGACGATCATCACCGGTTACTCAGGCGTTCCTTTCGTGCAAATTGGTATGGTATCCACGAAAACAGGTAGGCTCGTTAAAATGTATGTTCCTGACTGATGCAGCCATACGTTTATTCACGGTTTGTCGCTTTGTTTCTACAAGGGATTGAAGGTGCCCTGCAGCCAGAAGTACGCATGTCGTTTTCATCGGCCGTCTGCTTCATATGGGTCTTGATGACTGCCGTGGCACCTGTGAAATCGGCGAAAGGAAAGCTTTTCATATTTTAATTTCTTTCGAAAGCAGGTTTCCGCACCAACTGCAGCGTCGTACATCAAAGATCTCTGGTGTCGGAAGTGAACAATCGCTCAGCTAAAGCTGTTTATTTTGATTGGTTCAAAATGAAGAACATATTGCGCATGCTCCCGATGTACTGATTGTGAGTAATTTAGAAATTGTAATGTGTTTAATATTTATTAAGGCTGCGAAAGAGACACCTATTGGTGCCTCAATTGAAATTTCAGTGATGTTCAACGCCACTGTAGCGGTGTCAAACGATTTACGTAAGGCGCAGCCTTCATCGATGCACCGTGTTTTGCATTTATGTATCGGGGCAAAACCATTCATTCCTTTATGTCAATACAGGGCACAGAATTCCGCTTCACAGTCATCTGCTGGCGTTATAGTTTTCACCTGCCAGCGTTACTCTGTTCAGTCTACTTGACTGTGCACGCGTTCCATTCGGCGTTCCTTCATGGCTCTCGTCGCTGTCCTTGAGTGGCATCGGTCTCGGTGGCGCTCCTTGAATGTGTCTTCACACGTAACGACGCATAGTGCGTCGCTTCTTCGTGAGAGCTCGGGTTCAAAGTCCGCCCAATCGGGGCAGCTCATCGTGTCTGATCCGTTCTGGTCTCTCATTTGTCCACATGAAGTCGTCTTCTAAACTGTACGAAACCTAATCCACCAGAAAATGCGGTGCCCGTTTGCGGCTCAAAGGCCACCATGTGCTGCAGGTACGGCAAAATGTAAGCCGCGCCGTCGTTGGAAGCAACGAAAATTAGCCTGACACGTCACTAGGTGAGTTAAATACGAGAGCGTACGCCGATTTCTGTCGCCTGTTTGTATCTTGAATTTGGAAGTTCAATAACTTCTGTTTACGAGCGTCTATCTCCAAAATTACTTCCGCATTGATATTAGGGCGATACAAGGAATGCGTTGCAACGTAAAGCTGGGTAAGTGAAAATTCCGTGCGGGGCTGCTTCAAGTTACTTTAAAAGGTTAAACCAGCTTCAGTGGTGCCAAATCTGAAGGAAAAGCGGAGCTGGACGGCTTTCATTGTTTATCTTTGTTTTCCTCTTTGTTTCTTTTCTTTCTTTGTCTATCTCGCTTTCCGTCTTTTTTTCTATCTCTTTCTTTTACATCTGTTTCATCCTCTCTCTCTATTTCTTTCTCTTTCTCACTCTTTCTCCCTTTTTTATTTTTCTTCATTTTCCTAAGCGGATCAAGTACCAGGTCATTGACTCCGGCTCCGCCGACACCAAGGTGATTCTCGGCTTGGATTTGGAAAATGCTTTTGACAACATATCGCATGCCTTTAGTCTCAAGAGCTTCACAGAGTATCGCGTCGGCAAGCGGAGGTGCAATTTTGTGCGCTTCTTCCTTTCTTCGAGGTCCACAAGACTGAAGATTGACGAGTTTTTGACCCACTAAATTACCCTTGGGTCAATGGGGACACCTCAGGGACCTCAAGAACCACTCATTGGTCTTGTTTCCTGCGCACCTTGAAACCCTTGAGGGCACCTTACTCAATCCCAACGAGGAGGCATACTCGGCCGCACGAGGTTTGACTGACCGTGTGCCGGGTAACGCGTCATCTACTGTGCGACCAGAGCCTCTCTACTCGTACAGCGAGACATGATAGCACCATTATCTCTGAAGAAGACTGCTGCTTCTGCCACACTCCTCGCTATGCCGGGCTGAAGGTGCCGCTTTTAGACTGCTATAAACAAGCACTTACCGGAGCCCTGCCGCACTACACACAATGTGCCCTGAACAGTTCCCAAGCCCGGACCGTCCGCTGTATAGTGGTTATGCGGACATTGAGCATGTCCTGTGGGGTTGCGCCTTTGCCTATACCTCTTACACCGAATAGGACCTGAAAGAGCTCATTAAGACCCAAGACCAGACCTCTCAAATTCTGGCCGTCGAGAGGGACTGCGCGAAGACCATCAGGTATACCTGATGGTCCATCAGGTATACCTGATGTTGTTGAGTTTACTCGCGTGTATCGTGGACCTAATAAAGTAGCTTCACTTTCACTCTCCCTGTCACTTCCTCTTTTATTGCGATAGCAATTATATGGATACTCTCGGCTGATTTTTGCCGTCGCCGTCATGCCGCGGATATGTATGTATGTATGTATGTATGTATGTATGTATGTATGTATGTATGTATGTATGTATGTATGTATGTATGTATGTATAAGGCACAAGGACAAATAAATCAGAAAAGAAAATTCCTCGGCTCCCGACCAGGGATTCGAACCAGCGAGCCCTCGCTCCGCAGCGCGCTGCGTTAGACCACTCAGCCACACGCCATGCATGCGCGGCATAATAAAGGCAAGCTATTTGCACCCTTTACCGCTGGTGATATGCAGATCTCGCAGGAGCTTGAGCGTGTTTTCTATCCCGCAACGCTCCTACATTTTCTTTCAATTTGAAAACTGCCCTTGAAACGCGTACGAAAAAGGGGCCCCTTTCTGTACCCACTCGTGATGTGGAACGAAAAAAAAATGCCCCCACCTCCCCCGAAGGGAATCGTGAGGAAATGCGAATGCATTTCGCGCGTGCTTCACTCCAATTATATATGGTGGTTGTGGTTCGAAGAAGGAAAAGGCGCCTAATTTCTGCAGCCCGGTCGGGAGCACTGCGCAGAGCCTTTTTTTTTTCTTTTTCTTGTTTTTTTTAATTTTTTTTTATTTATTTTTTTTAATTTTTTTTCATATATAGCTCCGCCGAGCTCCGCCGCAGTCCGCTTTTAGTTAACGCGCACGCTGCGAATTTTTATTGTTCAACAACGCACAGGAGAAACCTCCCACCGGCACCACCTTGGAGGTCAAGATTCATTGCCATATATACGGGGTGGCCAGTGAACGGTTGTGCAGCGCGAGCAGTCGGTTTTTTCAACCAAGAAACTCGCTAGCAAACGCTGCCTGTGTCGGCGTCGCGAGGCGAGAGAGGGAGAGGGGGGGGAGCGTAGGAGAGAAGAGAGAGAGAGGGGGGGGCGCGCATGCGCAGTGGGAGTGTGAACGCTGCGGGCAGAGATGCCTAGACAAGAGAGGGGGGGAGCGTAGGAGAGGAGAAGAGAGGTGGGACGCGCATGCGCAGTGGGAGTGTGGACGGCGCGGGCAGGTATGCCTAGAGGAGAGAGGGGGGAGCGTAGCAGGGGAGAGAGGAGGGGAGGCGCATGCGCAGTGAGGGTGTGGTTGCCGTGGGGAGGGATGCCTAGAGGAGGTTTTTTATTTTTATTTTTTTTGAAAGGGTTTGCGCATGCGCAGTAAGGGTGGTCACGCCGCACACCACCACCACCGGATTAAGCTTCGCCATAAGATGCTTCACATCTAACACCTGCCGGCGCGCACACCTCCTCAACCTATCCTCCTGCTCCTCCTCCGCGGACAACGCCAACGCCAACGCCGGATGCCTGACATAGCCCGACTATGAAATGCATTCGCATTTAAAAGAACACCGCCCACACCTCGCGTTAGACGCCACCGCGTGGCAGGAAACGCAGAGGGGTCATTGCGCGTGCCGCACTTCAAAAGAAGAAGAAATATCTACGAGCGTCGGGTTCTGCGTTGTCGACACTTGCAGCGCGTTGCTCAAACACAAAGGCGAAAGAACTGTGCTATTTGTTAGTTCACGCTTGTCATGTGTTTACCTGCATGTCCTTTTCGAGTGTCCTTGTTTGTGCTTCAGCGGGAAGCTGCAAGTATCGAGCTGCTAGTCGATCTTCGTGTGACATTCCAGTTTCTTGCCATCGCACTCATTGCTCACCAATCGAAGACAGTATACAGTATTCAATGAGATGGACTGAAGTCGGCGTGTGCCTGTCGGTGGGCCGGAGGAAGCGTCACAGTTTCCCCGCAAGGATGAAGCTATGAATCCGATAGCAGCAAATTGTAATATTACACGTAGCGAGGCTGACAGCGAACTCTTTTGGATCCGATCTTGTGTAACTCTATGAAACGTTGGTGTAATGGAATACGGCTGCTTTAGGGAGAGATGCACTTTCCGCACAGTCTCTTCACGTTATGAACGCAGCACGTAGAAGGGTGTACGAGCCGCCCGCTGATGGTTGACGAGATAGCACGCCCGCCAGCAGCGATCGCGCCCGCGCCTATAGAATCAATGTTCAAGGTCGCTGCTCAAGCGAGAACCGCCCCCTCCACTCCCCCTCTCGCGTCTCTTCATGCTCCATCAAGATGGGCGGGGCATTTCCTCTCTGGTCTGACGGCACATTTCCCGAGCGGGTTGGTTTATCGCATGCACCCTCCGAGCGACGGAGATGGGCCTGCTCGTTTGATCTCTGCTTAAGCCGGGTTCATGGCCTTCCCTTGCGTGCTTTTCTCCGCGTTAGAACGTACGATGCACGGGGGGCATGTTATCAATTTCGACTTTGTACGGGACATGACGGCGATGGTGACCGCAACGGCGACGGCACGAACCCGTCGAGAGTGTTCATATAATTGCTAACGCAATAAATGTGTCCGCTCGCACTGAGCTCGATCACGCAGGCTGCAGCAGCTCTGATTCCCAGTTGCATCTCATGAGAACCCCCCACATCGTGCAGTGAGCCTCTTAAAAAACTTAGTTTCGGCGCAAGGGCACAACAACTAATTAGAATGTTATACGGTGCAAGACTTTTTAAGATTCGATCTTGCGTAACTGAACAAAACACTGGAGTAAAGGAATACTGCTGTAAGTCTATCGTGCTGTCTGTCATTTCAACGCGAAGTGAGCAGTGAAAGCACAGCGCGTGCAAATGTGTACGAGCTGTCTACTGATGTCTGTCGAAATAGCACGAGCGACCGCACCTTTTTGATCAAAGTTCGCGGTTGCTGCCCGACAGACGCAGATCTCCCCTTCCCCCCTCCCCCAGCCGCGCCACTTCATGCTTCTTCATCTGACGAACGTCCGGCAGGTCATTTACTCTGCTTTAAAGCGATTGATGGCAGGCCTCACCAGCGTGGCGATGTTTTTCCATTCGCCGTTCGTGCGACGGAGATGGCCAGCTCGTCTCAGGTTGCTCAGGTTTGCTTCAGCAGCGTTCGTGCGCAGCGCTCGCGTGCTGTTACTCCGACGTGGAACACTCGAGGCGCGGGGCGATGTTATCGGCTTGGACTTTATACGGAACATGACAGTGACGCCATAGGCGACGGCAAAACTCCTTTGAATATATCCATAAGGCCACACGTGCTCAAGTGTAGAAAGCTGGGCCAGTTGGTATGGATCCATGGAAAATAGCAGCGCGAAAACGAGACGATGCACACAGGGAGAGCAGACAAGTACAAGCGCTGTACTTGTACTTGTACTTGTACAGCGCTTGTACTTGTCTGTTCTCCCTGTGTGCATCGTCTCGTTTTTCGCGCTGCTATTTTCCATGGAACGTGCTCTTTTCTTTCTGTTTTCATGTTACCGCCCCATTACGATGTAACTACTGCCTTGCGCAAAGCGCACCCGAATGACGGGGAACTATCTAAGTAATCTTGGAACCTTCCCTTGAGATTACGTGCACAACAAGGACATTCTGGAACTAACGCGGCCGCTAGCGCTAACTCTGGAATCTCCGAAGATCCTCCGCCGACGCCGACAACGATGCCGCAACGATATCTGAAGAACACGCCAAAAGCAGGATGGAGCTCTGAAGTCATAACTTCGCGGCCGGAAAAAGATTCGACGACGCCACATGGAATACCAACCCGGTGACCCTGTGTGGGTCTGGACGCCAGTACGCCGACGGGGACTCAGCGCGAAGCTTCTTCGACGATACTTCGGGCCATACAAGGCGCTTCGACGTCTCGGCGCTCTGGACTATGAGGCCATCCCGGACGGCATTACGAACTCTCAGCGGCGCCGCGCACGACCTGAAGTCGTCCATGTCGTGCGCCTTGAGCCATTTTATACTCGTTAGCGATCCATAGGACTGTGCTTTTGCTTTATTATTTTCTTGTATTTATGCACACACTTTTTTCGCGCTTCCATGTAAGTTCACAAGCATCGGGACGATGCTTCTTCGGAAGGGGGCAATGCCTCACGTGCTTTCTATCTCAATTCCTATGGCAATAATAATGCTAGCGCCGGCTAATTCAGGGAACCCCGTAAACGAGGCTGCCTACAAGTTGGCCCGGTGTTTTATATGCCTGGCTCAGGACAGCCTCGATTCAGGCTTCTTGAAGGAGCGGGCACCCTTTTGCAGAGCTTGCGCTAACCCCCTTTTTGAACCGTCGGACTTACCCTCCTCCAAATCCCTCCCTTACCCACTCCCAACAAATCCTATGGAGACGCCTCCGGACCCACACTCTCCCTTCCCCTCAGCTGCTGTACCACTACTGTGGCACTTGCTCTGAGTGTTCCCTATGCGGCGGACCTCACGCCAACCTTTCCGATGTCCTTTCCGGCTGCTATTCTGGTTCTCCCCTGTCGGGACAGCCCGCAATTTCAAGCTGGGAGGACTGGGAAGTGCTGCTCTAGTCTCGAGTACTCGCCTGCCTGCCAAGCCCTCATACTCTATGCGTGGTATGCCTTTTCCCACGGAGGATTCACAGAAAATCCTGGGAGTCACGTTCACAAGCACTCTGGACTTCAGCCTCCAGGTTGCAAGCGTCGTTCCTGTAGCCCGTCGCGTCCTAGGTTTTGTGTACCGAGTCTCTAAACCATGCGACCCCGCTATATTTTTCCTTCTGTACACATCACTCGTGCTTCCTATCCTTGAATATGGCTGCGCCGTATGGTCACCCAACCAGCAGCACCTTATCGCCCGCATCGAAATTGCACAAAGAAGAGCCTCGCGCACCCTTCGCGCACGTTCCGTAAAGTCCCCGGCGGAGGACTACGCTACCCGCCTGAAAATGGCCAAGTGGCGTCCTCTGCGCCAGCGTCGTGCTGTGATCCGAATGCGCCTGCTCTGTCGAATACTCGACGGCTCTGTGACGCACACCCCTTATCGTCGGCAGTAAGTGTGAATAAGCGCTCGCGTGAGCTGGAGCTTCTCCACACACGAACTAAGCGTCACGGTTCCTCCGCCTCCCCAGCCGTCGTGCGCAAGTTCCCCACTCTTCCCACGAGTGTTCGTGCACCTCCTCCTCGCACCAGTGAAGACTCCAAACATCTTTGCTCTCTATATTTATCCAGCGACTCGTGATGACCCCCCCCCCCCTTATCGTTCCCTTTGTATGTGTATTTGCTCATCCCCTTCTCCCTCTCTTTTCTTCTGACCTCCGGTGACGGGCTAGCAGACGCACGTACGTAAGGGCTTTTCCTTTCTGTCTAGCCTCGCACGTCACCGGAGGGCTAACATTGATGTACAAATAATAATAATAATAATAATAATAATAATAATAATAATAATAATAATAATAATAATAATAATAATTATTATTATTATTATTATTATTATTATTTAGGATCCGGTATTGTAGCTTGCTGCGGTGACTTGGGGCGGCCGATTTCATCGCGGCTAAAGGCATGGCTGTGTAGACGTGACGTGGGACCACGCGGTGTTACATGGATCCGAGGGGGGTGGTCCAAGCACACTTGCGAACGAAGTTTTTCGGTCTGTATGTCTCCATCATAAAGATATCGTTAGCTACAGCCCGAGAGAGCGCTGGCAACAAATGCGGGTCACAGTGCTCGCTGCGGGGTATTCTGCTGCTGGAAAGGTCGTGGCGACGATGCGACAATAGAGAGTTTTAGCGAGTTACGGAAATGCGGTACGCAAATACGGTAAGGCAGTACGGTAGCTCTTCTCCTTCCTGCTCGCTGTTCTTAAGCCGCTCCCAGTTCCGGTGACAGTGCGTCCCCCGAACGAGGGGTGTCTGGTAAACAATGCGTAGGCTGGCAGGCAACAACGAGACATGACAACCCCACAGTGATTTTTCAAAAAGCTGATGTGGTGTTGGGGTGTCTTCACCGGCAAAAGGTCGACGACCGGGAAAGCAGGAGTGGTACCGTCATACGGTAGCGTATCTGCGTACCACATTTCGGTAACTTGCTAAAACTCTCTAATATGAGCCGCTCGCCATGCAAAAGGACTGGTCCTCAGCTTGAACTAATTTCGCTGCAGTAGCGTCTTCGTCTACCGCCAAGGAGAACGAAAACCCTATCAAAAATTCTCATAATGCACATATGCCACATATCCAATAATTTCGCATGATCATATAAGAACACATATGATTCATATGTGTTCATACGAGATTATTGGATATGCGGCATATGTGTCATACGAGAATTTTTGCTAGGGAAGGCATTCGAAAGAAACTACCGTATATATGCGAGAGCTCCATGCAGAAACTGCTGCCGCAGCATCTGCAAATGTGAAACGACATAAACATAGCGGACGCGCACCGCTTAACGTACGTGGAGTTCTCACGTTTGTTTGCGTACAGAAAGCATACTCGTTCGTGAAACTAAAATTTTGTTTTTTGTGCATAAGCTATCGTGACGCGTTCCTGCGAATTGTGCTGCGTACAAGACAGGCGCAGCCGGCCCTATTAAACTATCGTGTAAGGGAGAGGGCATCGACGAAAAAGATATATATATATATATATGCAGCGGCAGTCGCATTGTGTCTTGGAACATAGCAGTGCCGGCGGCTTCTTAAGTAAAACCGTTTGCTTGAAGCTGTGGTTGCATGCAGTCCAACTTACTCTCGCTCAGAGTGAGAAACAGTCACCGGCAAATGTATCGTTCCGCGTGTATTGATTGGCTAATTCGCTGGTCCTAATTACTTGAATAGTGTCATTGTTGAGCGGCAGACAAGCACATAACACACATCGGTTGCCGACTCCCGTAAAGCAAGAAGTAATGAAGCTTGCCTTAGTCACCACCACACTTGTTCTCGTCGTTATCATAGCCACTGAAGTGGAGCTTGCCAATGTGAGAGGTGAGTGATTCTTCTCGCTAATGCTCCACCCTTCGTGCGTTTGTTTACGAGAAGTCGAATGAACATTGTGAGGAACAATTTCTTCCATGTGCACATTTGCACGTCTGGAAAACACTTATCGTAATAATGGCGGCACCCAAACGACAGTATATTATAGAGGTAAATCACAGCGACCTCAGTATACCCCGATAAACATGGTAAGGTGAGTTAGCAAAGAGGTTGTGTAAGGTGAAGAATAACTATCGATTCTCTATAGCTGTTGATTGATACTCAAAATAATTCGTGTTCATCTGTACCTGGGTCATCACTTGGAAGCATTAAGTGGCCCCAGTGAGGTCATTATAGATTGAAGTTCAAGAAAGTAGGGCCCTGAGCATGCATTACCATAGCCACGCGCAGGGTTCTCCAATAGGGAGAGGGGGGGGGCAAACTTCAACGTAACGCACCCACTGGTTGAGCCTGAAAAATAACAAGCTTCGCAATGGGCGCGAAAATGAAATTAAAGCGATAAAGTGCTTCCTGCGGAGGCGTGCTAGCGGTCCTCGGCTTGCCGGGGTAATAGCAAAAAGTAGCCGTTCGTGGAATTCGACATCAGGGGTGCTTGTCACCATTATCGTCAAAAACATGCGTAGTCGTTACCCTGCGCTGTAAAAATGGCGCGGACGGTCCGACTGTTATGGGGCAAATGGCGCCCCCCGTTTAGATGATTGCGGGAGAGGGGGGGGGCGTCCCCCCTTTCCCCCTGTGTGGGCGCCTATGTACATTATATGTTATAAAATGCAACTCCATTCTTCATCACGCTGATTCTTACGAAGTAACACTCCGCGAACCATCCCCATTATTTTGTTTCATTATACAATATTTATTTATTTACAGCCAAATCTGTCCTAGTCTACCTTATGACGTTGTCGTAGTAGTAGTTTTAGTAGGCGTCACGCAGGTCACATGAGCAGAAGGGGTGTGAATAAAGAAATAAAACGAAACAAATTTCCCCTTGGCGAGGCAAGGTTTGAAAACCTGCCCCCACGGACAGAAGACGAGTATCGTAACAACAGGGCTGTACGCGCACGCTCGCAGAATCAGGTGTGAGCGCGGGCATTTCAAATCTAACAGTACATTTACGACCCCACGTGATCTCGCTAGCCAATCGGATACAATGGCCTACTTACAACTTAAATGTTCAATGATTTTCACGGCGTGGAATTGGCTGAATTTTTTTTTGCTGGTAAACACGTTTGTCTCACACGCCACTATTGGCGAAAGCAGTGCTTGTGCACAAAAAAAATTGGTCTAAGGAAAACCCACTGCCAAGTGAAATTTTGGGTCAAGTTTCTTTTTTATGGCCAAGTGATTTGTTGCCTGTCGTGGGAATCTATTTTGAAGGGGCGTTTAATCTACTTCAGGTATTGATATTGATAATGAGTGAACACATGAGTGAAAAAGTCAAAACATGTCGCCTCAATACTTGTAGAAGAGTGAACAAACAGATAATGCAGGGCAGAGTAGGGGCTGATGTCATCGGTCTTTAATAAAGATCTCACTTCAGTGTGAGCCTATGTAATATTGGGCTTTTTTTAGTATGAGAGATTGCAATGCTGATCTAACTACGGCGCCAAGCAGATGATTAACATGGACATAGGCACACAAGAACAGGTATTGTCTTCCTAGAAGCCTCAAACATAGGTGTATCTGTTATCTTGCTATTCATCGTCCTTTGCTTCAAATTGGAGATATTTCGAGGCAATACATCTAGGAGCAAACACACTTTATGCGCTATATTTTGCCGCAGTGTCATCGCTTCGACTATGAGGTGGCGGTCTGTATTCGCTATGGCTTTTGGCCCTACATGAATCCTGTTTGACTAAATATTCATGTGCAAACAGTTGTAAGCAATGAGATGGTGATGCATGGGTTTCGAAGCATGAAGCTAGCACAATCAATGGACTGAGAGAGCCATTGATTGGTCTATCTGTTATCTTGCGATAACAGATAGACCAATCAATGGCTCTCTGTGTCATTGATTTTCTTTTGTTTTCAACTTCATTCGCAATTAAATTAGCCGAGATCACTAGAGAGAAAAGCTAATCGAACAGTTAAAGTTTCAAAGTTGGTACGAAAAATGTCGTGTGCAACACTCACGCTTTGAAACTCACCATGGATGGTCGCGCTATTGGCGCTAGATCGTTCTTTTCCGCCCAACTTTTCAAATCACTTTGATCATAACAACGTTTGTATATTGGTGACGACCATTTTCGACCATGTGTACGCTGTCAAGATCATTCTGCGCAGCATCTAACAAAGTTCACTAGCACATTCGTGCCTCTTGAATACAGGCTTAACGTTGATGCTTCAGCGAGAGTAAGTGACATCGCTTTAATCTTAAATTGCGACTGCTACTAAGTCTAGCTTATTAGTAAACACGTGTACTTATGTTTGAAATACAATTTTGGCTCAGACATGTAATTCTCGTTAAAGTGGAAAGCTGCGCAAATTGGTAGTGATTCATTATGTACAGTGCGCAAAGGACAAGGGACGGTAGAAAAGACGATGAACAGTGCCTGTCCTATTTCTTTTCTACTGTCCCTTGTCGTTTGCCTTGTTCAACATCATTACTGTAACTCTCGGTTTTAACAGAAATTAAGCAAGAACTTGTTGGCAAAGCACATCCGTATGCGGGTATAAATATGTATTATTCAAGAAAGCGAAGCCGGTTTTTTAGACAAGGAACCCGGTTTTAGTTAAGCGAAAGTTTCGTTCTTTATTGTCATAGTGCCCTGCCACTTATACATATGCGGCTACTGAAAACATTAATTCCTCCTTGACAGGTGTTATGAATATTTGTTAGTAATGACAATGTTTGACCATGTCCGTGCAAAACAATGTGCGAAGAAGTGTTGAGGTGATTGTATTCAAGCATGCTTTACAATGACGACAATATATTCTGAGGTGATAACTAAGTGGCCGCACGAAAAAATGTCTGTTTTTGTAGAAGAAAGAAGCTTCGCTAGAGCTGACTCTTCGAGTAAGCAACCGGTCGCACGTACGGCACATTGTTATAAACTTCAATATTGTTTCTGAAATGCGTCATGAAGCACCACAGAGATGTCGCATCTGTTCTTTAAATACATTAAGCTCGAGATCGGAGGAAAAACATAGCACGTGCACTATTGAGTGCACGTATATTAACGAACAATTCGATTACTGCTTTGTCTATTTCACTCGTATATTATCTAAATGCATTATACAGCTGACAAAGTGTTTCCAATTCCACCCATAAGGCAAAGCATTCACGTGCTCGATGGTGATATTAATATATGTTTTTCTCTGGTGCCATCCGTGTCAAAATAAAGGTCAATAGACGCTTAGGTATTTTCAAGGATACAATTTTTTAAGAGTCAACTCTACAGTCAAAGCTACATTTCTTCTGTCGGGTCGCGCTCCACATGAACATACCTTTCCTTTCTCTTCCCTATATCTGTCTTTCGAATTTAACAATTGAATAATTTTAAAACATTTGATCACACCGCAGGCTGATTAAATTCAGCATCTGCGGAGAAGAATGGCAGCATATCATCATTGTGTTGCTTTAAGGCATTCATTTATGACCAATATTGTGCGCAATAAATCCAGTGTTTAGTTTGATCAATTTATCGTAGTACGCATTCGCTGATCCGCCCAGACTCTGTTATTGGGAAGTAACATAATGAAATGAGCAGACAGCGGCTCTCGATGGTCAGGTATGTATTTATAACTATTTGTGTTGAATATTTCCTCTGATGTTTTTTTGAATTTTACAGCTGGCATTGTTAAGGCCTTTTTTATGCAGCTAAATGCTTGTTTACAGAGAGCTCAAACAACATATACTACGAGAAATGTGTATTTGAAAATGGGTAATAATTCTGACCACATGCAGGCGTACCGAAATATCGAAGACGACCATTTAGCAGTTACGGCGACGAAAGTTGCTTTTGTACCCACTCAATGTGTTCAGTGGCAACGCTATGGAGACAAGTGTTCGAGGAGTCGAGACAGGATGGTTGTACCATGCGAAATGATAATAGTGTCAGCGCAACTTGCACCTGAACAAGAAAGTAGATTCGGACCTTGAAACCTGTCCCATTAACTATGCCTCACTTGCATGCAGACCTTACAAAGTGCGTATGTTTTATGTGGTCCGGATCATGCGATATGTGCCGTGGAAAACTTGTATTGTGGCCCTCGTCCACCGGCCGAATATTTCCTATAATGCCGAGAATTCCGTGCACGAGGCGCTTGATCTGACAATAAAGTGACAAACTCGAAGTGCCGAGGCTCCCATGTGAGGTGGTGAGCTGGGGATCTCAGAAGCCTTGGAAGCGTCCCCATCAGAGCGTTATGATGATGGTTACTTCGGTGCATGACGATGAGCTTCACGATGATAGTCTACGTATCGTATATTGCAAAGGTGCTTTTAATTCTCGGAGTTGTTTCTTGAAAGATTCTGCGAAAAACGCGCAATATGAATACGCGGTGCTAGCTCTCCAATTTCGCGTCAACACATAGAATTGGGAACGTATTGAAGCAAAGACTGTGGGGCTTATAGAGGGGAATGAGATTACAATGTATTGTAAGATCGTCACACTACGCGTGTGCTGTAGCCAAGAATAAAACTGGTAGCGCAAAGAAACGGGACACAAGAAGTAACACGGAGACACACACAGCGCTACTCAGTAGCGCTGTGTGTGTGTCTTCGTGTTACTTCTTGTGTACCGTTTCTTTGCGCTACCAGGTTTATTCAAGTATGCCGTACCAACAAGCCCGCCTTGCAACTGTAGCCAAGCACACGTGTAGTACAGATTATACCAATCTTTTGGTACGGAAACTAATTTAGTTTCCGTTATGAGTGGACTGTAAGAGGGTTTTGAAGTGAGTGCATAGGAACTGGTAAGAGCAAGAAGTATGATTTATATAACACAAGTTATTACAATTATCTAGGTATTAAAGCTCCAATGGCCCAAAGGTGGAGGAAAGCACCAACGAATAAAGTACGACACAGACGTGAGTACACAGTTGCTATACCTGAAGGAAAGTTCTACGCATGTTGTAATATAATATATTGCTGAGTGTCACAAAAGTAGCCTAGTTTTAGCATTTCTTGTGCATAATGTGCTAAGGTATGTCATGAAAAGGAATTTTTACACTGGCGTGAAGGGCGAACATGCTATAATTTGTTGCTAAGAATGGTGCGCCATGAGCGCACGTGCATAACTTAGTGTGTGTTAGCGTGAGCCGTAAAGAACATGATACCTCTTTGTCCTAATATGGCTGGGCCGCATAAAAACTTTTGTAGCTCGACTTGTGTAATTTCAGAACTGTTCGTTCGTAACGAGCGCTACCTTGCGTGTGTTAGCGTTAGCCATAGAGAACGTGATACCTATGTCCTAACATGGCTGGATCGTATAAGAACTATAGTGGCTCTTGACTTGGGTAAATTTCAAAACTGTTCGCTCGGGCAGGTGATCGACGTGCACTGGCATCAAGGGCAAACGTACTATAATTCTTCTCTAGGAATGCTATGCAGTAAGCGCGCGTGCACCATTTAGTGGCTGTGTTCCAATTCTAGACAGCATCGTAGACAGTCTACGCTGACAGCTTAGGAGACAGCATGGAGCCCATGTTGTCCGAGAAATGGAACGCGTCTGAATGGCGTCTACGCGATGTGACGCCACCTCGTGTCGACAAGAGAAAACTAAGAAAAACAAACCTGACTGTTACTTCTTTAGCTTCTTTCATGTTCAAATCTATGAAAAATTAAAAGCAGCTCACATTGAACGCCTGTAAAAGCGTCTGCTTGTGCGCAGACGACAATATCGGCGAGATCCGAGCTATCTGACAATTTCGCTGAGCCGCCATCTTGTTTGGACAGCAAAGTAGCCTGCATCGTATTTGTCTCCGATGCTGTCTTCGTCAAGCTGTCTATTTGGCCGGCTACGCGAGAATTGGAATGGGACTCACGATGGCCGTTGTCCACTTAGCTGTCTATTTTGCCGTCTACGGTGAGTATTGGAACACACCCAGTGTGTGTTAGCGTTAGCCGTAGGAAGGAAGGAAGAGGAAAAGGAAGGAAAGGCAGGAAGGTAAACCAGACGCGCTTCCGGTTCGCTCTCCTCACTGGGGGAAGGGGAATGAGGAATTAAAAGATAGAGAGATAGAAAGAAAAGAGCGTACAAAAGACACTGCTGCGTTCCATAGTACTGAGCGCAGGATCTCGGGCGCATGACGTAGCACTGTAGGTAGACGAGTAATGGTGCCTGCTGAAGGCTTGCGAGTACTGGACGTAGACCATCCAGCACCTGTTTTACGGACTGAGCGTAGGGTGATTTGAGCTTGCCGACGATCGTGGAAAGAGTGTCCAGGAGTGACTGAAGAACTATGACGATTGCTTTGTCTGCTTCAGGCAACTGGTCATTCGTTGATTCAGTGTTCACTTTTGCCGACGTGCACAGTGACTCTGCATGTCGCTGCGACTTCGGCAACGAAGGCCAAGCTGCGTCAGAGGTGTCCATGCCTTCGTTAGTGTTGTCGTTTACGCCGGCCTTCACGTATCCGTGGGACTGTGGCTTCGGTAATGTAGGCGAAGTGAGATTCGTACCGGCCCGGAAGGGTCCGGTTGACAAGGTAGCCAGTGAAGCAGGGCGTTCAAGGAGCGCTGTAGATGCAGAGGCATTGGCTTTATTAGAAGAAATTCGGCGCCGACGTCGCCGCTTTCTGATGGTTTCGGCAGCCTCGCGATGTGATGTATGGTCCCTTGCCATTTGTTTCAATACAGCAATTTCCCTCTTCATTTTTTGGGCACTCTCTTGAGGAAGTTTCGTGAGGTCCATTACAGTTTGAACACTTCAGGACATTGGCTATACAATCGTCGGCGCAATGGTCTTCAGCGCAGCGAGAACATACTCGCCTATTTTCGCATGTGGTTCTCACGTGGCCTAGTTTCATGCAATTGTGACATTGCAGTGGTTTCGGCACAAAAGGTCTTACATAATGTCGGAAGTGGCCCACCTTTACATATGACGGTAGAGAGTTGCCTTTGAAGTCTATTTTCACGCAGCGTGAGGTACCCAAACGAGCAACCTTGGCGATGATGATAGCTTCGTTGGCTGGTTTGACGATGCCACACAAGTCGGAGCTGGGAATCGCAGCGTCAACGTCGTAGATGACGCCGGAGACGATGTTGGAGCCCACTGGGATGTAGGAGCAGACGTTGATCCCATCCAGCGCTGTGACGTTTCGTAGTGTGTTCAGTGCGGTTGCATGCGAAACATCAATCGTCATGACGTTCTTCCGCGGGTTCACTCGGATGTCGATGATTTCATCTGGCACCAATCCCTCGAGCAGCGCCGAAACAGATTGCCTGTTGAGGCGCTTCGTGTTGCTGTTGGGGTCAACAGGAACGAAAATGATGGTGTTGACCTCGGGCCTTCGCGTCGCTCCTTCATTCGGTATGTTCGTGGATGAAGAGGCCCTGGAGTTACGTCTCTTCGCCTTTCGGCTCGTTACAAGTTCGAAGTCGTCGTCAGATGGCCCCTCGCCTGTCAGTGAGTAGACATCAGTGTCCTCGCTGTCGCAGTAAGGGCCAGCCCGCTTCCTGGACGTGGCCGTCGCGGACGCCGCAGGACCTGGCAGATATCCGAACTTGTCCTTGTTCATCGCCGATGAACGCAGTGGTAGGCTTCACGAGGTTCACATATTATTGCGAAAAAACGGCAAGAGATACTCGAACAGCGTACTGCTAGGCAGACACTTCGTCGTCGTAATTCCAGCCGTAGGAAATACGATACATCTATGTCCTCATATGGTTGGACAGCATGGGAAGTACAATGGACCTTGTCCTGCTTAATTTTCAAACTGTTCGCTCGGAAAGGTGATCACCTGCATAATATGAACCACAGAATGTAGCACCCGAGCTACGTGTCAGATCACGTGCTTTTGTTTTGTTTATTTTTGAACTGCTCGCCGAGAAGGTCTGAAAGTCTGAACCACAGGACGTTATATCCGAGCTACGGGTTAGGCCGCGTGCCTACGTGACTGGTGTTTTGTGCGTGAGTTAATTGTTCGCCAGTGAAGGCCACCGGAAGTGAAGAGTGAACCACAGAAGCAACCAGTGCATACGTGACCATTTCAAGGATGCATCGAAACTACACTGGAAGTTGAGACAGGCGCCCAGAGAAGCGTGTAAAAACGGGCCGATCTTATACTTCGACAGTCTGCTCGGCTCCGGAGAAGAGATCCACGCTTGGCAACTCTCGGGACTCAACGCAGCGAAGTCATCATGGAGCCGCCGCCGAACCATCTCGCCAGCTTCGAGGGTCATGAACGGCGCCGGCGTCAAAGGACTCTGCTGCGCCCGGTTGCGTATGTCATTCGCTTGAACTTAGTGGACTGCGAACTAATTATTGGTTCAGCTCTTGCTGTTGGGTCATCATGATATTGCTCATTGTCTCTACATATTTGAACCTTCATGCATGCTGCACTTATTCGGAATAATTCTGGAATGTATAACTAGTTCACCTTTGTTGTGAAGCTAACTGTTCTCTTTGTTGGAAATATCTTTATCTTTGTTTAAACACTTTATTAAAACTTTTCTTTATTTATTTGGAAAAAGCCCTTGACTCCTTCATACCGGCGATTGGCGCAAGCCATACACCAGAGGCCCGATCCCTTGCCACAACTTGGGAGGAGTTCGTGCTTCGGCCCCGAGTCGTGACACTGAGGTTGTCTGAGAACAAAAGGAAATTGCAGGTTACTGCCGTAAACGCCGAATCTACGCAGTTCGACATCTTTTCATAAAAAAATTAATATGGTTTCCTTTGTGTTGGTCATAGTACGAAGCTCTCAAGGTGCAACAAGTTCTAAGCTTCTAACATCACGTAAAACTTAACGAAGGGAAAGGCTTGCACGTGTCAAGAAGTCTGACATGATAATGAAGCACAAAATAGTTGGGTACACTGGACTAGATAAATTTTGAAACACAAGGCTTTGTTTATGTTCAAAAGTATATTTTTATTTTAGCTCCACGGAACGGGATTCACCATGTGATATAATGCCTAGAAGCTGAACGGCATGGGAACTGAGTGACGCCGACAGTGACGTTGCTCCTAACTGTATCTAATAATTAATAAAAAGTGAGCATAACATATGCGATAATGTGGAGTCAGCAGAATAAGTATTATGCAGGAGTGTCCCATACCACGATTAGCTTTATGTACAATGTTTCAAGTGCAATGCCATTAACAGATGAATTTTTGAAATTTTCAGCGGGACCGAAACGTTTTTTGAGAAAGCCTGCCGCTGCAACAAAAAAGTGAGCAAGGCTCCTTTCATTACGTTCCAGTAGGCACTGCCTATTTTACCAGTTTACGATGCGTCTATTGCTTGCCTCAACAGTACTCTCTCTGGTCACTGCCTTCATTTAGCGCGGAATCTTTTTAGGCATTTGTCACCGAGAGCTGCATGAAGGACCAGAAAACGTTGCTCAAACTTCTAAAGTAGCGTTAATGCCATGTAGTTCGTTTTTCGACCTCCTTACCCTTTAAAATTCATTATCAAACACGAAATGGGGCCATTGGCGTCAGCGTCAACGCGAAAAATGCACAAGGTCACGTGATTAGAGAGTATGACTTGATGACGTCATCATTTGAAGAAAGCATGACTTCACGAATTGCCAAAATTTGTGAACTCATTATGACGTAACATGATGACGTCATCACACGAAACCATCGCTTGGTCAAACGGGGTCTGATCTCGGATGCAGTTCTGGAAAACCGCGCGAGGGGCAGACAGCTGCGATACCGCTGATTGTAGAGGCACTGCAAAGCCATATGTTAGGTGCAGACAGGTTTCTTGGGGGGAACGGGTAAGTGCAATCGACTGAGCAGAAGAATAAAAAGCAAAATAGGCGGATGGTGTTCGCCTTCAAGGCGTCTTAGGCGAATGCATAAGAGACCCTGTGAGCATTGCTGGGATGTCCCGATTTTGGCGTTTTCTACCCGATAGTAATTGAATATGTCAGTCGCAATAATGTCCTCATGCCACGCTCCGTGCTTAGGATATCCATGCCGCTCGCCGCACAGCGACGCCCTCACAGCTCAGGAGATCCATTGGAGCAAACAAGATGATTGTGAGTACTGATAATTAGGAAGTGCTAGCAAAAGAATTGAAGAGCTTTGACGGAGGCGACTGTAAAAATCCATATATGCAATATGATGTTTGGAAAGGTCACCATAGCCCTTTCTAAGTTTTGATTTAATAACGGTACGGAAAATTTGATTTCGTAAGTTCTTTGTCAGCAGTGCGATTTGAGTGCTATTTGTATTGTTCTAGGCAAAGGACACACGCACAAGGGGCATGCGACCCGCTCGAAAACACAGAAGACAGGTGAGTATCTAGCTAACCACCTGCTCATAAACGTCGCTATTTCGGAAAAAGGAGTGGCTGTGACAATTACTGCTAATAACCAAGTCTCTGTGCAGCTTATCTATGATACGCACATCATGACATGCCCACCCCGCACCACAACCAGGGTAGACCGATCAGCTAGTAGGCAAAATGGTCTAAAAGAAGCCAGTTATGCATTATTTACGTATTGTTTTTCTACATCTATTATTTTCATGGAATTATTCTGACATTAATGAACTTCGGATCAGATACTTTGTGCTTTGTGTTGTACTACTACACTTTGGCTCCCTTGTGGTGGTGCGTTGTCGATGTGTGTAGACTTTTCGACGTCTTTGCCTAAACCAACTGATGCAATGAAAAATCTTTGCAAACTAATGGCCATGTTCTTTTTCAAAGCGAGAAAAACCAAACTTAGTTTAACAGCATTGAACCACGGAAAATTCCATCATATGCTCTTTCTGCAGCCAAACCACATTTCATCGAGCAAAGTAGTACATAACTCGCGCAAACGATTAGCAGTATTTTGAACGAGTAGCAGTGTTTTGAAGTGTCAACGCGTCATTTTCATCTTAGGCCAAAAAGTGAAGAATCCAATGGGAAAAGGCAGCACGAAAATGGGTAAGTGGTAATGAAATTTTGCTAGTAACACCAGTATGGTCGTGACGTTTACGGGCTAAAATAGTGTTTTGCGTATTACTTTATACCAAGTGGTATCTTATCATGGCCTTTTTTGTTAATACTGTGCATGTGCAATTATAGCTTATGCTATAGTTCAAGTACAGTTGCT
This sequence comes from Rhipicephalus appendiculatus, assembly GCA_030522465.1. Taxonomy (NCBI): domain Eukaryota; kingdom Metazoa; phylum Arthropoda; class Arachnida; order Ixodida; family Ixodidae; genus Rhipicephalus; species Rhipicephalus appendiculatus. The sequence continues at coordinate 124,183 of JALIZH010015223.1, forward strand.
GTTTAGTTGAGTTTATTTCACGTTTCCATACTAATAATATGAATTTTTTATAGGTGCACGCAGATATTTTCGAGAAACTCAGGTGATACATCTTGCACTTGTATAACCTGAGTATAACCAAGTACACTGCGTTGTAGTCCAATCCAAATTGCTAAAACGATTATTCAAGTCTCCACTATAACACACGAAATGTCAGAAGTCATACCTATTGTAGTGTTTGTGCGCGATGTCACGCAGTAAAATTCATTATGAATGTTTCCAGATTACCAAGCTTTTCCGATTAAGGCGTTATTTATTTAAAACGTATTTTTCGGTAATTAGTGAATTTGCTTTTTTATTGAAGGGTACATTATATTTATCTTTTTAGATACACATGGACTCGTCAGAACTTCTATTTTTGTCATTGTAGTATCGAGACACGTCGGTATTGAATTCATTTTAAAATGTTGCTTTAGTGAAAAATTCCACATAAACAAAAACTACGGTCGCACGTGGTAACCCATTGAGGCACGGTCACTACGTGTTATTTGGTGTAACGGAAAGGAGTTTCATACATTTTCCCAGCGGTCAGTTTTCATGAGTGCTTGCTTGGCTACTGCAGAAAGATTTTAAGGGCCACTGTGTTTGTGCGTGTATGCTCCTATTGGGGTACATGTTTCGTCTTTTAATTACAGATAAAGTAATGACAACAATGATGGTAACCCAAATAGGAACAGCATGTAAGTAAAGCAGCCACGACACCAAATCCTTGTATGATACTTAGAACATCCGATGATAACTGAACAAAAGACTCCTTCCAGTCTCAAGTGTCTCTCATACACTCACGTTCTCCTTTCGAGGCATATATATTTTCTATAACCTTCGTTTGTCTTGAAGTGTAAGTGGCTCTTGCAGCCAATTAAAACAACAGGCATGCTGACGTCACTCCTGACCCTTCGCCAGCGAAGTGTACTTATTGCCTATCACGATGCTTTCCGATTGATAAACCACAGCCGCTGGATAAAAAAGAAGGTGCGGCCTGTTGCGTCGCGGCGCCGTCAATGGGCGAGCGCGTCTCGGCTGAGTTGACAGTTGCGGCCGCTTTTTAAATGCGAATGCATTTCATAGTCGGGCTATGTCAGGCATCCGGCGTTGGCGTTGTGCGGCGTTGGCGTTGTCCGCGGAGGAGGAGGAGGAGGATAGGTTGAGGAGGTGTGCGCGCCGGCAGGTGTTAGATGTGAAGCATCTTATGGCGAAGCTTAATCCGGTGGTGGTGGTGTACGGCGTGACCGCCCTTACTGCGCATGCGCAAACCCTTTCAAAAAAAATAAAAATGAAAAAACCTCCTCTCTCTCCCCTAGGCATCCCTCCCCGCGGCAACCACACCCTCACTGCGCATGCGCCTCCCCCCCTCTCTCCTCTAGGCATCCCTGCCCGCGCCGCCCACACTCCCACTGCGCATGCGCGTCCCACCTCTCTTCACCTCTCCTACGCTCCCCCCCTCTCTTCTCTAGGCATCTCTGCCCGCAGCGTCCACACTCCCCACTGCGCATGCGCGCCCCCCTCTCTCTCTCCTTCGCTCCCCCCTCCCCCTCTCTCGCCTCGCGACGCCGACACAGGCAGCGTCTGCTAGCGAGTTTCTTGGTTGAAAAAACCGACTGCTCGCGCTGCACAACCGTTCACTGGCCACCCCGTATATATGGCAATGAATCTTGACCTCCAAGGTGGTGCCGGTGGGAGATTTCTCCTGTGCGTTGTTGAACAATAAAAATTCGCAGCGTGCGCGTTAACTAAAAGCGGTCTGCGGCGGAGCTCGGCGGAGCTATATATGAAAAAAAAAATAAAAAAAAATAAATAAAAAAAATAAAAAAACAAGAAAAAGCAAAAAAAAAAAAGGCGCTGTGCCGTGTTCCCGACCGGGCTGCAGAAATTAGGCGCCTTTTCCTTATTCGAACCACAACCACCATATATAAATGGAGTGAAGCGCGCGCGAAATGCATTCGCATTTCCTCACGATTCCCTTCGGGGAGGTGGGGGCTTTTTTTTTAGTGAGGGCGCCCCAACTCCAGCCCATGAAGCAGACGACACTTCGTGTTCCAATGGGGTTGTCTCAGGATTTATGCGTGTCCGCGTGCTTTTTCGCGTGCTTCTTCGTGCTTTTTTTGGTGTGTGATCGTGTGTGGGGGCAGCTTGCCTCATGTTTCTTGTGCTTCAGAACAGTTCTTTCGTGCGCACGTGTGTGGCAGACATTTTTTTCCAGTGGAATGATACCGCCAAGTTGTTGTGTGCCACTGAGCAGCTCGAACGCGATTAGAGACGCCACTGTGAATTACCATGTATTCCCCTGCTATGTACAGTGTCGGGAAGCGTATTATTCGTAATAGGAACCTTCTTTTTGTCACAAATAAGCGCCAAATCAGACGTGCGGCGCCGCTTCCAGACGACAGCATCAAATCACCGCCGCGCTGACGGTCGCGCGCAACGAGAAAAGAAAACAAGTATCAAAAGGCGCCCAGGCCGCGCCCTTGCTCTATACACCGAAGACGCCGTCGCGACAGCCTAACGCCCGCGCAGATCCGGAGAATTCGAGACATCGTAGCGGCGCGGCCGCCGGATGAAACAAGCGCACGGTATTGGGGCCTCTTTTGGGGGGTCGACCGCCGCAGACGGACCGACGAGACGAATCCCTTTCCACAGCTGTTGCTGTGGTACGCGCCGAGCAATAACTGGAATGTTCGCGAAGCCGGGAAGGATCCAAACGAGAGGTGACGAAGGGTAGTGCGGGGTTATCGAAGGAGTTATGTTGTTCGGGTGAGTCGTGTGATGACGCCGTGAGAGCTCTGTTTTGAAGAGTGTCGCCGAGACGACGATCAGCGCTGGAGTTCTTTTGAGTCTTTCCTGGAAGAGAAATATTCGAGAAACGCACGATGAATTGTGTGCTGCACACGTTTGGTGAATAATCAAGGCCTTTAAGTGTTCTTGGATAGTTTCTAATGGATGAGATTGCACTTGAAGCACGGTAATCTTGTTCCCGTTGTTTAAACACCTATTAAGTGATGTTGTGAATTGTAATTGATATTAGCCGAGTGTGCAACTTTGTGTGATGCTTGTACTGACTTACCTGAGAATACATTGTAAAGTTTTCATGCAGACAGTGCGACTGCATCGGTTTATTGATACATCTTCACCTCGTCCTCGTCTTCTTCGTCTGCCTGGCTCTCCTCGCTGGCGCTAGCGATGTGGATCGCTACACTCTCCCGGCCGGCTGTCATTTCCCTCACGCTGGTAATATGGTACCACGTTTCCGACAGAACGCTGCTTCTGTCCTTCCATTTGGTCCATTATAATACACTGTCTTCAGAAGTCCTTGCTGCTTAGCCGTTTTAACAACGAAGTACGGACCAGTGAAGGGAACTTTTGAGTCCAATCCTTTCCTAACCAATATCATAGACCCTGGATCGATATCTGGCATCTTTGTGCTGTGGCGACGGTCAAAGTTGTTCTTCATAGTACTTCTGTATTTATTTTGCTGGAGTTGGCTCTTCGGGTGTTCCTTTAAAGCAATTCTTCCAACTAAGCCCAGCTCTTCGTCAGCTGGTAACCAAGGAACCGTACCAAAGGCGGCAAAATATGGGCTGCACCCGATGCCGGCGGTGTAGGACCTGTTATGATGATATACCGCCGCCTCCAAAGCGCTCTTCCAGCCTCCCTTGAATTCGGGGTATAGCTTGAGGTACATCTTCAGGTCTCTGATCAAGCATTCGGCGAGAGAGTTAGCCTCAGGATGGTAAGGTGCTGGGTATCGAAGCGTAATATCTCTTTCATTTGCCCAATTGCGTAACTTTTCACTTCTAAACGCTGGTCCATTGTCCGCAACAATGATCTTGGTGTTCTTGAACAGTTCTCTCTCTAACAGTGCTATAACACAGTTCGCGTCTTCTCTTCCCCCTTTGGCGGCCGCGAAGCGCGTGCACTCATCCACGGCGACCAGGAAAGCTTGGGTTCGTTTGACACCTTCACTTTTCTTCTTAACTTCAGCGAAATCAAGGTGAATTACTTCGAATGGTATAGTTGAGTATTCTGGCATAACCATTCTGTTTCCGCGTGGTTTGTATTTTGATTTCACCATCTGACAGTCATGACACGTCTTAACATAACTGGCAACATCTGCTTTCATGTTGTTCCACGTAAATCTCTGGGTGAGCTTGTGGTACGTCTTTGAGAAACCATTGTGACCTCCTGAATGTGGACTGCTGTGATATAACTCCAGGACTTGGGGCACTTTAGTTTCAGGGACACACATCTTCCCATTTCGCAATTCCATCTCTTCGGTACCCTCCCAAAGCTTCATCAAGTTAATGCTTTCTTGAGGAATTTCTTGCGGCACGTGAAGACGTGATAGTGCGTCAGCATCCTTGTGCTTCTGGCCTGGTCTGTGCATTATATCAAAGCTGAATTGTTGAACCTCGCTCACCCATCGAGCTATTCTGCCCTTTGGCTGCGCAAGTTGCAACAAGTATGTCAGTGCCTGGTTATCGGTGAACAGGTTGAAATGTTTACCTTCCAGGTAACTTCTGAAGTATCTGAGTGCCATTATGACGGCCAAAGCTTCCTTTTCTGTTGTCGTGTAGTTTTCCTGCGTTTTCGTAAACGTACAAGAATAGTAGCCGATGACCTTAAGCTCTCTCCCAGGTTGCTCGTTTTCGTCCCGTTGATAAAGGATGGCGCCTGCAGCATAGTGAGATGCGTCTGTGTATAGTTCAAACGGCAAATCGAAGTCTGGCAGTGTCAATACAGGGTCAGACGAAATGGCTCTGACAACTTCCAGATAGCTCTTCTCGCAATCCTCCGACCAGACGAATGGAATGCCTTTCTGGGTCAGGGCAGTCAAACATTTTGTTTTTCTCGCATAGTCTTCTATAAATCCGCGGAAGTGACCGGCGAGTCCAAGAAACACTCTTAATGAATGTACGTCATAAGGCTTTGTCAGCTTCTTGATGCGCTGCACGCTCTCTTCTTTAGTGCCCTTGGTTCGGCCGTCAAAAGTTCTTCCCAGAAAGACGACTTTTCTGCAGAAAAACTCACTCTTCTTCATGTTGATTTTTAGCCTAGCAGTGCTAAGTGCCTGAAGGACCTTCTCTAGGTGTTCTGCGTGGTCTTCCCGTGTTTTCGAGTACACAATAATGTCATCCACATACATATTACAAAATATTCCGATGAAGTTCTTCAGTACTCCATTCATCATCTTCTGAAACCATGCTCCTGAGTTTTTCCATCCAAAGGGTAGTCTGTTGTACTCGTATATATCGAAAGGAGTGACAAATGCAGTAAATTTTTTAGTATTTTCTTTGAGTGGCACCTGCCAGTACCCTTTGCACAAGTCAATGCGGGAAAACCATTGGCATCCTCCAGTCTCGTCAATGATTTCATCGATTCTTGGCATTGGGTACGGGAAAAGGTCATTCTGTTTGTTTATTAGTCTATAATCTGTACACAGCCGAAATGACCCGTATTCTTTGGGAACAATTGTAATGGGCGAAGCAAAGGATGAAGTTGAAGGCCGGATGATTCCCGCTTCCAGCATCCCTTGGAGTTCCTTCTTCAACCAGACTTTCTTGTCGTGGCTCAGACTATATGGCTTTCTCTTGACGATAGTGCTGTCGCGTAATAAGAAGGGTACTTCAATGGCCGTTGTGGCTTCCGGGTATGGACCAATGCACAGAAGCTCTGGAAACATCAACGGTACATCTTCTCCCGAACATGGCTTACGATCAGCCCTATGGGCGATATGAAGGTTATTGCACTCTCTTCCGATCATGACCACGTCGTTCCAGAGGATATTAACTTTCATCCGTGTCATATCAGGCCTTGATAATATAAAGTCAAAGTGGACTTTGGGAACTACCAGAGCTTCAACTTTTAATTTCTTGCCTTCATACTCTAGGTCAACTTCTATCCATCGATAGTATTCTCGACAAGAGCCATCGTAGCTGCACACACGAATAGATTTTCCATGCGCAATGTTGTCAGCATTGACTAGGCTCTCGTTGATTAAACTGACAGAAGCGCCAGTGTCAATCAAAACTGTTAGAGTTCGGCCATTCACTAACACCGGGACACTTAATATTCCCGTCTTCATGAGAAATACTATTTCCTCAACAGAGCAGCTTTCTCGAGTAAAGTCTTGACCCCGTTCAAGTGATCTCATACGGGAATGTTGTCTACATTTGGTGATAGTCTCTGCTGCCTCCAATGACGATGTGCTCTTGCCACGGTAATCACCTTTGCTGGCATTTGTCGCCTTATTGGGTGTGTGGCTACATTCTGGGGCTGTTGTGTATTTCAGTGCATAGAGTAACTCGTCCATAGACGTGAGGGACCTCGCTTGCATCTGCTTTTGATAATATCTTGTCATACCATGTATGACGAGAGCAACGACTGACGAGTCCGCCAATGTTGGATCAGCTATACGAAGTAGCCGCCACTTTTCGAAAATGTACTCTCTGATATTAGTGCCTCTCTGTCGATAAATGAGGGCACTATTTCAAAGCTCTACACGATTTGCCTCGAAAGCGCCTGCGAAGCTTTTCCTCCATACTGCCCAAGAGGTGTTCGCATGTGATGTTATTTGCAAGTCAAACCACTTCCTCGCGTTCCCACCAAGAAAAGGCTTCATATTGTATATGCGATCTTCATCGCTTGTCCAGTGGTTTCTAGTACATGCATATTCGTAAAAATCCAGCCATACAGCGACGCTGGATGAATCACCGTCAAACATGTCTGGTCTCACAGAAATGTTGTTCTTATTCCTCGCATTTGCAGCGTCAACAAGAAGTCCTAAAAGCTGCTCCTGCTGTGTCATATATAGCTTCTGCATTTCAATTAATGCGTTAATGACCCCTGGAGTGTCACAATGAGTGATGCTTCTTGGTGCTTGTATTTCAAACGCCGGCGGAGCATTTAGCAAGTGAGACGCCAAATCCTCAAGAGTCATGCTGACAGTCACACTACCTTGAGCGACGAGGCTGTCAACCGTAGCTCCGGCGATATCCGCAATCGTCTCCAGAAGACTTGGAGCTGTAGTGCCCTCCTGGAGCTCGACGTATTGCTGGCCATCTGCTTGGAAGCCCAAGATGAGAGGTCGCTCCTGACGGCGCGTGACGTCGAACTTGATCTTCATGGGCAGGTTCCTGACCTCGACTGCGCCAATGTAAAGTTTTCATGCAGACAGTGCGACTGCATCGGTTTATTGATACATCTTCACCTCGTCCTCGTCTTCTTCGTCTGCCTGGCTCTCCTCGCTGGCGCTAGCGATGTGGATCGCTACATACATTTTTTTTGTGTTGTCAACTCTCGGCTCTAACTCGGTCTTTCGACCGCAGCCGGCCTTCGATGGTGCACTAGAAGGACCTAAATTTAAATTGTCTGTGATTTCGTGGTGCGCTTCGGTGGGCCGGTACGTCAGCCCTTGGAATCTGCCCGGCAATTGCCTCCCCATTAACGCGATCAGTGACACTTCAAGCGGGCAGCCTTCATGGAGAGTATTGAGGCCCACTCTACGGAAGATTGGCACTCCTAGGGCAAACTTTTCACATATGTGGTGTAATGAGCCATTCTAATAACGACTGCAGTATTCAAGCTGTGATGTGCAACTGCAAAACGCGTTATTTACGACCTGACTAGAGTCACTGTCACCCGTACAAATGCACGTGGAAGCGCTTCTCCGTGGGAGGAGCTGAGGCGCCATGCGGGCGCGAGGTGAACTAGGCCCGAGACGCCACGTCGGCGGCACGCAACAGGCCGCACTTTCTTTTTTATCCAGCGGTCGTGGATAAACTGTTCCCATGGGAGCGTGTAGCAACGTCCTTGATCACCCGGACACATCAGGTGCACGCTTGTAGCATTCATTTAAAGCAAATAATTCATTGGTCAATCTCCAGTCTTCGCTGTGGCCCCTGCTTCCACTGCTGCTGCCTTCTAATACCAAGCTGGTTTGTTAATCTCTCAGTGTCCTAGGGCACATTTTTAAAGATAAACATTAGCAGGTTATACATGTACTTAAGCAAGTTGCCAGCAATATGGCATTATAACCACGGAATCCTTCGTGATAAAGTATTGCGCCCATCTTTGCACGCAATAAAAAATGTGTTTAAAACCAAAGCAATAATCAAAGTTTCAAAAATTACCGCACAACTCGTTATCGGTACCACAGCTAGAGAGGGCGTTTCTGGCCGCGCATGTGCAATTCTCATGTCTTTCTCGACGTATGCACACCTGGTCTTGATGTTTCAATTTCCTATTTATTCAGTGGTTCCGCCAATGAATAAAGTAGTGTGAATTTGTGCTTGTACCTGTATCCTCGCTTGTGAACGCCTCGTTCTTCTCGCGCAACCTTTTAATTTCAAGCATGTCGAACACACTAGGCCAAGAATGAATTTTCCAACAGAAATTATTCTCATTACATCAAGTGCATCAAGATTACAGTGCCAGACCTTTCTGTTGTGCGCACATTTCCTGCCTTGATAACAGAAGGGAATGCTGCCCCGTGTGTTTTCTTAGAACAGAAAGCTGAAGTACAACAAATCTGTGTAGTACCGCAGAAAAATGTGTTATCACAACAGGCACCGAACTTCCGCAGAAGAAATATCGCTGAAGTGACGCCATGACTTTCTTGCAGCGCTACAAAAACCTGTTGATACAACCGACCTCCAACACAGCCTTGCGACAAACAAAAGGGTAACAATGTGCCATGTCCCAAAATACGCAAAACATCAGAATTTTCTGCTGTCCTATTCCCTTGTATTTTTCAGTCGGGATGTCACTCGGAATGTTGAATAGGAATGGAGTGCGCAAAAACAGCTCATTATGAGAAACAAGTGACCTAATTTTCTGGACACTTTCATTTATCTAATCGGTCTGTACCACTGGTTGTATGTGCCTATTCTAGAAAAAGTCTTCGATGTGAAGGCCTGTTTCACTGTGACAAGAGGTAACGAAGGAGGGGGAATTTTAAGGGCTTGTTTTCCTTTGTTAAGCACAACATTAGATAAAACTAACAGTCACCGAATTATCACAGCAGAAATATTAGTACAAATATCACCCCGTATACCGTCCTTGGCGTTCTTGTCTTTTAGTTCCATGTAATGTTTTGACAAAAGGTATGCAGTTATTACCTGTAGCTCTATATGGATCGTATTTTTTTGTTCACACTCACGCTATTGGCAATGTATACCCTCTACAATAGTAAATCATTGCCGAAGTGCTATTCGCAGTGTCATTTAGGGCATACAAACCATCACAAAACGAGTCGAAACTTTTACAGTCCGCCTAATTTTCCCGCAACTTGTTCCGCTCAATGCACTGCCCCTCCGAAACAATCTCTACTTACTATAGAGCTGTTCATAAAACTCGACTTTTCAGTTTTATTGCGATGCATTGAACGAGTTTAAGCAGGCTGTTGCGCTTCCTAAGCAAACCCTGCCAAGGCACAGCATTACGTTACGGGAACCTGAAATGAACTGATTCGTCTCGGAAACAAATATTCCAAATAAAGACAGAATTAATGCATTAATTACCATGCACTTTCTGAAAGGAATCCGACAGGACATACAAAACTGCGCGCAGAAATCTGGGGACAGAGAGAAAGAGAGAGAGAGAGAGAAAGAGAGCAAAGAAAGTTCATTAAAGTGAAAAAAGTCACAGAGGAATAGCGGCCACGCGGTGCTGGAACGCCACCTCCTTTGCCTCGAAGTGCAGGAAAATGTGCTGCGTGCATGAGGCCTCCAAGTACAGCTCCGGGCCATAGAACCAGTAAACGTGTACATAAAGAACAACACACAAGTCGATGTTGTCCTTTTTGGCTCGGCTTTGCGTGCGCCATTCTATGTCAGAGGGGTACCACAGAAGCCCGACATCTTTCACCATGAGTCTAAGATCCAACATGGTGTGGGTAGCCGTCGTCATTAACTTCCATCATCACGAGCTTGGGGCAGCGCTAGAAATCTGAACCTTAAGTTCATTTGTTTCTTGCTAGCTACCTATTGGGAGATGCATTGAAGCGTGTGTGTAATGTAAAGAAATATGAACATTGTTTCCCATGTGCATGTTTTCAGTGACTAACTCGGCCGTCAGTATAGCGCAGACTTCTCTTGGATTGAAAGGCTCGGGGAATAACAGTGAGTATGCCTGCAGCTTCGTTTAGCGTTTACGATCAAGCATTAGCGTGGCCAACAGATGGCTGAATTCGATCCTAGACTGGGATTTCAATGTCGTCGGAGTTCGTTTTAAGTGCGAACTATAGAAGCCCGGCCTGTCCTATGCTCTTGTTTGTCGCCTGTCACTTGGCGTCACAAAGGGAAAACCATGTATAGCATAGCTGTTCATAGCATAGTCATGTATAGTGTAGTGTAACAAGGGGACGGAAGGAGAAGTGGGGATGAGAAGGAGTGATGTGAGGGTGGGTAAGAGACAAAGGAGTAGGAGAGAAGGGCGTTACGAAGGCAAAACCATGCATAATATATTATACAAAGGGGCGGGAAAGAGAAGTTAGGACTAGGATTGAGTTGAGGGTGAGGGGGGATGAAAAAGGAGAAGGGATAAGGGTTAAGCATAGCATGACCGTGTATAATATAGAATAGCCATCCGTAATATAGAGCTGCAAAGGCTGAGCAAGGAACGGGACGGGTAGGAAGAGGGAATAAAGCACAGCATAGCCGTGTATGGCGTATGCAGGTAAAATCGTGTATACCATAGCCCTGTGAAGTGTACTATAGCAAGGGGGGTGAGAAAGGGAAGGAAGGTGTGTGACCGGGACTAGTTGGTATTTTATAGTGACGTGAACTGCTCGGGAGAGGCACAAAGACAAGGAACTGCCGAGGACTGGCGTGGACTTCACTATTTTTTAACACGATACATGAAAAACGAAATGGCACACGTGATCACAGCTGATCCATTTGCACATGAATGTGTGGTTCCCTGCCTTTGTGCCTCTCCCGAGCTGTTCACGTAACTAGAGAAAGGGTAGTGAGGAGTGATGTGAGGGTTAGGTGGAGAGAAAAGAGGACGAGAGACAAGAAAGCAAGCGTAGCCGTGTACAGTGTATCCTAGCCATGTGTAGTGTAGCATAGCAGGGGGGTGGAAGAGGAAGGTGAGGGTGAGGAGGAAGAAAAGGAAGAGGGGGAGGCAATGAATAATGCATTCGCATGCGTTTAGCAATAAGAATGGGAGGAGAGATGATGACGTGTAATCAATGTATTCGTCATGAACGAAGGCGCAATGCATACAATGTGTTCCTACTCTACGTAAACAATGTGGACAATGTGTGCTGCTAGACAGTGAAGGACACTTAGGTTGGATGTTTCTCAATACGCTTGATTTATGAATGATGGAATTGTAAGGTAGAGTGTATTCGATGGAATTTTAGAACTCATTCACTTATATTACAAGAATGAATCACTTGCTTGCCGTCCGAAGAAATCGAAAAAATTTTGATTCTCACAGGAGGCTGCTGTCGTTACCAAAATCTTTGGTTGTCCGGTCATCTGAAACACCAGAAACATATCTGGCACACTGAAATTATATAATATTCTGTATTAAGCTTAAGCTATTATTCTTTATTATCTAATAGCTTTGTGCGCTCTGTCAATGTAGCGTTTATCCAGATGTCTGCGTCTCTAATTGCACAGTTAAGAAGTAAAATGCGATTGCCGAAGTTATTATTACCACAGTAACTAATATATCATTTCTTTCGGTTTATCAAGCCAATATTTTTTATACTACATTTCTGTAAACACAGACTCAATATTTTTTCTCTTATAAAATTATTTGTCACAACAGGACTAATGAAAATTTGGTATGAAGCGAGCGCATGACAACTTTCTTAAGAGGATTTTTACAGCCGGTTTCGTCTGATGGTTTATCAACTGCTCCTTAACTGATTTTCTCCATGATACTGCATATCTAATGAGCAGTCTTTGAATACAAATGCCATGTACATGCCCCAGAAGTCCATAGTATAAGGGAACGAAATTAATTTTACGCTTGCAGACTTCACGAGTCGCTTAGCGTCAGAAAGCGCAGTCAAAAGAGGCCTAAATGATATGGTTCAGGGTTGTATCTAAATGCTTTGCCGTGAAATTGGAACGCTTCAGATGAGTGTATAATATCATGGCCATGAGGAAAACAGGTATATGACATGTGATATACAACTGCCAATTCAAGGCAATCGTTGTAGGTATTGTTTAAAGGAATATGTTCCAGCCTATACGTCTATGGATAGGTGAATGAAGTTTGGTTTTTGCAAAATAGTAATGTTAAAATATCTCTGATATAAGTAGCTGCGTCTAGTACACACGAAATAATCAGTTATTCGACCCTCTTTTCAGTGGTCATTTTGATGCCTTCCTATTTACCTCAGGATAATGCATTTATTTGGTGAAACATGGCTCTAGTAGTATATTGCATACATTATGAGGTGTAACGTACAGTATAGTTGTGTATATTTAAATGCTCTTGTGTGAATGACGAAATTTGGTGATACGAACGATGGTTATGCCGATGTTCAGGTGCCGCTTGAACCACAGTAGCCACTATGTGACGGTGACATCTTATAGCAACATTTGAGATACAATAACAAATTCTTTTCTTTTAGGCACGGGTCTTGAAAACGTCGACGCTGGAATGTCTGGAACGGGTGGAATGGATGGAATGGGCGGAATGGGTGGAATGGGCGGAATGGGTGGTATGGGCGGAATGGGTGGTATGGGTGGTATGGGCGGTATGGGGGGAATGGGTGGAATGCCCGGAATGGGCGGAATGATTTGAATGAGTGGATTCAGTGCAGGATGTGCCGGTAAGTGTCACTGCTTTCCTATTTGAGCAAGAATATCACACTAACAAACGAGGGCTAGTATCAGAAGTTTAAATGTGAGTAATGATAGCTGTGGGGAACGAGGTTCCCCAGAGCTATCAATCTATTATATAAGTATCAATTTTGGAAATATAAATTTCTATATTTCAATCAGATCCATTTTGTAGAATTGGAATGTAGGAATCTTTATCGGGTAAGGCATGCGAAAGAAACCATTTAATATCAAAACATGCTCAGCATTCCCTGCACAAGCAGAATTTATCAATTGTTAAATTTCTGTTTTGGTTCTTGATAAACACCGTAGTATATGTGATAATATGCAGGAAAGTCGATAATATGATATAGTTAAACAGGCTTATCAGTGGAAGAAGAGCATAGCTTGGGCGGGAACACCTTAATTTTATGATACTCACCACTGGGTAAGAATATGTAGTGTTTTCTATTTAAAGCTTGCAATTCACAATGAACGGTTGGTCTGTTCTTTAGGCCTCTCCCACTTCACTTCTCTGTAACCTAGAACATTACACCCAATGTAATGTGGAAATGCTCAAGCTTGAAATGACATGTACAGACTGCTAATGCACAATTTGGTAAAACAAAATAAAATAACTTATTTCGGACATTGGGGAAATTGAGGGGCTCCCTTTTCTTTGTTAGACGCAATATTATTGAAAACACACAAATTCCAGGGAAGGTATAGGAAGTGTTATTTATAATAATTATGACAGTAATATTATATCTATTATTTATACTATAAATTGTATGTTAATTAACATAAAATTAATAGATATTTTCTGTTGCACCTACATTGAATGTTTTGGATTAATTGAAATGGATCCTCTTTTTTTTTCAAATGATGTAATCTGTCATTGCTACTTAGTAAAAAAATAGTTTCTTTAAATATCAGAGCCACTTTGTAATACATAGTGAACACTGGAAGATTTTACCTGCTCTTCAACACAAACGTTATGTTAGAGCTTTCAAGGCGTTCGGCACGAAATCAATCAGCCTAAAATATTGCTACCGAGCTTCATCCGCTGCAAAACATGGACGCATGGTATAATAAGAACCTCTCTAAAACCAAGCGTGAAGCCGACATTGACCATCTTAGAAGTCAATAAAATTCAGACTTGCGCGGTCGTGCCTTCTGCTGAGCGGTTCTACACGATAACGAACGCTAATGAGAAAATGAAAGAAGTTGTTCCTACGCCACATTACACCAACGTTGCAGGGAATGCCACAAAGCATAGCGAATGCTGGACGCCATTGGGGAACAGTGCATGCACTACACTATTTTCGTACTTGGTTCTAAGGAGAAAAAAAATTCTTTAGGACAACATAAAGAGTATTAAGAAAAAAATTGTGGACAAATACACAAAGCCTATATTTCAGGAAAAAAATCAGAAATGACAGATATCTGCAGAAGAACAGAAAATAAATAATAGAGAATGTATGCGAAATTCCTGCGAAATGGAAAATTGAAAGCAGACAACAACAGAACTGTTATGTCGCTAAATTTTCGAGGCATTTGATGTTTTTCTCCCAAGACATTTTTTACAGTGTAGGATATCATAATTGTAATAAATAACATCCCCTATACTTTATTTGGCATTAGTTAGTTCTCCTTACACTTTCAGACCTTGTAACTTTGTCGCCCCTATCACGTCGCTATTAATGCCTCGGTCAACATCTGTCTGTCACGAGACGTAACGACACCTTGAAAACTCGTCACGTACGTAAAACGTCCATCCACCTGCTAAACAGCGCAGTACTACGTCGAACAAAATAGTCTTCCTTGGAATAGGATTCCATGGAATATAAGTATGCAAGTGCATATGTAGGGTATGTGAATTGATGTCTACCTGGGTACTTGAGTAAGAACTTTCGTTCATAGATTCGTAATTAAAATTTGTATAACTATACATGGGCGTCATCGTGACGCGTGGTTCGTCTAAGAAACATTGCGAGCAATTCCATTAATGATATTAAATCACCATAGTTTTATTGGCAAGTGTCCATGTCTTATCATATCGTTATCACATTCTATATTGACGTAGTATAAAGAGATCGTTGGCAGACAGAAAAGGCGCCGGCTACTCCTAATCTCTGGTTGTGACCGAACATGGCACATACAATGTCTAAAAATTACAGGGGGGCTTTCCATTGGTACCCCTTAATTGCTTTATATATATATATATATATATATATATATATATATATATATATATATATATATATATATATATATATATATATATATATATATATATATATATATATATATATATATATAAGAGCCCAACGCACGTGGAAACACCTTAATAATCAATTGTGATTATTAAAGGTGTTTCCACGTATGTCGTGCTTTCTCGTTTCCGCCACTTCACCGCCACGTCATGTATACATACATTTATATCACGGTTGATTATATATATATATATATATATATATATATATATATAGTGAAGTAGATCCTCCGTGAGAAGAGTAACAACGGAAGTGTTTATTTCGACAGTTTCGGCCAGAAGGCCAGACTCTGGCCGGAACTGTCGAAATGAACACTTCCGTTGTTACTGTTCTCACGGAGGATCTACTTCACTATATATATATATATATATATATATATATATATATATATATATATATATATATATATATATATATACATATATATAAATATATATATGTTTGAAGAAAAGGATGCACGTGCGACATATTTTATTAACGTTTCGGCTGGTGGACCAGCCTTCGTCAGAAGGCTGGTCCACCAGCCGAAACGTTAATAAAATATTTCGCACGTGCATCCTTTTCTTCAAACATATTCCGAGCCGGAACCATCGATCTTCAAACCCAATATATATATATATATATATATATATATATATATATATATAACGAGGGTCTCGTTCTGGCAGACTTGATGCCTTCAGGTGGTATGCGAGGGATTATTAGTCAGCTGCCCGCTCGTAATAAGATCACGTCCTACGTGACGCCTACAGTCAAAGAGTGTTCCACACTCGCCGTAATGGCAACAGGCGGCGCTGACTGACGCTCCCCACGTTTAAGTACACATATATACCCTATAAAGTGGACGGAGGGATGACCGCCACCGTAGCTCAGTGGTAGAGCATCGGACGCGTTATTCGAAGGTCGCAGGTTCGGTCCCTGCCGGTGGCAAGTTATCTTTTCATCCACTTTCCTTTCTTCACATTTACATTACAATTACTTCTAATAGCTTCCCCTATGCTTTCCTTGGCATCTTTGTCTGTTAGTTCTCATTAATACTGTGTTTAACAAAGCAAGCGAGCCCTTAAGTTTACAGTTCTTTGCTTTATATATATATATATATATATATATATATATATATATATATATATACACAAAAAGTCAAACAGACGCACGTGCGAAGCAGTTTTATTTACGTTTCGCTCGGGGTCCGAGCTTCATCAGGATGGCTCTCAAATTGCTTCATCATTGCTGATGAAGCTCGGACCCCGAGTGAAACGTAAATAAAACTGCTTCGCACGCGCGTCTGTTTGACTTTTTTGTGAATATTGCACCGGACCTAGACACCCCTTGTTCCTTCGATATATATATATATATATATATATATATATATATATATATATATATATATATATATATATATATATATATATATATATATATATATATATATATATACACACACACATCACCCTAATCAATATGTACGGTGGACGTAGGTGGAAAGCAAATTTGTTCTTTTTCATTTCGATTGTTCTTACTTGTAAATTTTGTTTTTGGTTCCAGAACGTCGCTATATGGCTGCACATAATTGCCGCAATTTTTTGGTGGTTGAGACAGACATTGTGGCCCAATTTGAGGCCTTTTCTTATTCTTCAATAGTGCGAACAGCTACGGAATGCCGGCATTCTACATACCGACTGCAATGAACGAAAGAAAGAGAAAGAGGGAATCACAAAATGCAAAATATTTTGGCGCTGTGCCCTCATTCTGGACATGATACATTTTTCAGTGCGTGATGTGCATAGTTTAACAACTTTAGGCTTACCCTAAGTATGCTGTACTTCTTTTTATTTAGTGGTAAAAATGACAATCTTTAATAAAGAAATCACATCCTTACTACTCCACCAGCCCATGTTCACTGGTTTCGTTGTGCTTGTCTTAGTGGAAGGTTAAGAACGCAATGTTGTGATCTGCTAACCTTTCCCCAGGTTCCTGTTCTGTGTTTACTATAAGCTTCCATGAAATAGCATGAATTTTTCACCATTTTTAACAATGTCTAGCCTTTCTCCTTCTGTGGGGATATCTTCTACGCCATATGCCCTTCACAAATACCTGATCACGGCCGCATTGCTAGGCATATTATATCAGCAAGCTTGCACATGACAAAAAACTAACCGAAAATATTCGCTTCCGCTTTTTTTTGTATGGGATATCGGTGCCCTTTGCTGCGCAGTTGATCCATCATAAAAGTAGCGCGTGGAAACACGAACACAAGGGAAAATAAGGTGTTTGCACACCTTGGGATTTATGATGGATCCCCTAGCTGAACTTCTTGTTCTAGACCGCGTAGTTAATTGTTGTATAGTCAGCAGCAGCAAGCCTTGTCTAGCCAGAGACGGGAAGGGTCACACGAGAAGGAAAGAAAGCAGCGTTAGTCACATTGTCTCTTGTTAAGTAACAATGCGGGCTTCTCAGCTGGAGCTGCTTAACGCAAGCTGCGGTTTCTAGGTATGCTTAGAACCTGCATGCAGATTCACAACTCCTAACTACCAATTTTGTTCAAATTGACGAAAAATAAATGTCGCCTTAAACACCGTCGCTTTTGTTTTGGTTGGGATTATAGTAACTGAAGTGGAGCTCGCTAAAGCAAGAAGCAAGTTAATAGCTTGTAGCGAAATATCTCCTGTTATAAATTGTGTCAGATCTCCAAGTCCTACGACGTGCTTTTAACTAGCACATATACAATAAATAGAACTAGAAGCTCCAGGCAGAGACAACCTGAAGTACTCGGCAAAGAGAGGTCGGGGGAAGATACCACATATATATTGCTACTGTAGCTGAAACTTTGTTTCTTTTAAAGGAGTACTCACACAAATTTGAAATAATTTTGGATAGGTACTCTAAATAAAACACGGGTGTCGAGAGGCCTAAAAATAGTGTTGTAGTGCTTGGGAATGCATTGAATGTAATTTTAATACTTCTACCTCAAAAAGGCATTTTCGGCTTCGGTATCGAGGGGGGTGGCTTCACAGTGACTTGCCAACACAAGTCTGAGGTCACAGAAAGACTAAAGCTCGCCACATCGTAGCAAGGGTTGCGAGTTTGCTGTCAGTTGCACGTGGTTCACGTAAACAATGGCGAGTGAATGGTCGTCCAGAGACTCTGACAGCGATTTCTGCGATTTAGGCTGCATGCAGAACACAGATTTCGCAAAACCGGTGAACTGTGTTGACTTGTGATAACGTCCCATTGCGATGGGACTGGATTGCAGGTGCTGCGCGACGAAAACTTTAAAATTAAAGTAAAATATTTTATGCGTGTTGTCTGGCTCCATTGTGTAGAGAGCATTGATAGTGCACTCCATGGAAACAAAATAAGCCCCTCTTAGGGTGCCTCAAAATTGTGTCAGTACTCCTTTAAAAATGTTTTGCTGAGCCCTGCATTATGTTTTTATATCGGATGAGAAACAGCGCGGATCTTGGCATTTCAGCGCTGTGTACTACTTCTTGACATGAGAGCTCGGTGTGAGTGAGTAGTACATTGCTGTGAACGTCAGTGCGCGGTGAAGGGAACTACATGTAAAGGAGGAGCCCTGTAGTATTTGAGTGAATCAGCTATGCAGGTCGCGTAGTTCAAGAATGATGCAACAAATAATGACTTGTCACAGCAGTGGAAGGGAAACTTGGGCTATAGTTCGTGGTGATCCACCACCGACAATTTACACAGTAAGCCCAAGCTCCCATGTTCAGGAGAAGATGGGAGCTTTAAGAGATCACAAATTCTTGAACAGGCGATGTCGCAGGAGCCAAAGTTTCGACAAGCATACTTATTGTCTTTGTCAGGACATCAACTTTCATGCGCTAAGTTAGGCAGTTGCAGACTTTTAAGAAGGCAAGTCCGCTGGTTGAACCGTTTGTCCCAGATACACCCGGTGTTCCTAGGAATTATTCTTACACCCTGGCGTGAGTGCCCACATAGTTAGGGTGATGGGTGACCTCTGCCACGATGTAGACACACCTCACCCATCTATGATGCCTAAGGGCCGAAGAACACAGGAAGGCTGGAATGTTAATCAGAAAAAAAAAAGTCTGGTTAGCTATCATACGAATATATTGACTATATTTCTGAAAGAAAGGGAGTGGACTGAAAGACAAACGGTTAGAGAAACCGCAGTATTAGTGTATCGGGGTGTTCAAATGCGCCAATCGTCTTCAAGAAACCCAGGAGTGCAGCAACTACATGCGTAGCAGGCGATCATCCCGGCGCCACAATGAGCAGGATTTTGTCTTAGTGATTAAAGCTGAGGACAGTGCTACTACATCCAATAAATGGTTGTTGTCTTCTTCGCCGCCGCAAGCTCTGCAATCAAAACTCTCGGTCATGCCAACTGGCACAGTCTGCATTCTTGGTGAATAGCTCGGTGAATAATTTGGAATCGCAAACAAGTTGGTAACATCCCGTATTGCGACATGTAGAAAGCAGCTAGTAGCTGTTTGCGATACGCTTAGTTAGGCTAGAGTCTTACTAGTGTAAGATAGGTAATGTTTTGATGCCTACTATCTCATCTTCTCGGTGTAATTCAGTTTTTGCTGTAACTGTCCCTTCCCGAGGGCTACCCCCGAGCGCTACATGAAAAACACTATACTTGTTAAGTATCTGTACAAACTTCTAAGAAACAAAATTCCGCGTTTATCGTTGCGTCCTCGCTTATTTGAAGCGACCACGAAATTCGCTTCCCTGTTTGGCGCAGCTAATAAACACTCTGACCACTTCCTCGAAATTCATTAACGTTCCTTGGTTGTCTTTCAACATACAGTGTCGCAAGAGTACACTTTTCTGGGTTAAAGAAAAGGAAAATGGCCTTCGCTATTTCTCATGAGAGCTTAGAACAGCTTCCGGCTCTCGCAGTTGTGTTAGTGTGCCTGAGCGAACGTAAACCTGTTGTACTGCACTTTTGTAAAGCAGCCAGCAAGATTTCTGAGAAGGATGTAATTAGAAACTGTCAAAAGGAAAAAGAAAGCCCGTTTACCGATTGGGTAAACCAAACAGGTGCCGGTCAAGTTGACTGAAATCCTGGGGCCATTTTATATTTGCAGACAATTGCCTTAAAATAGTTCTTGATCAAAACACACGAGAAGACCAAACCTTTATTCCATAATTTACTGAAAATAAGGATAGGCAAGGTAGGACTCAACTTCGACTCACAATAAAGCGTGACTGCAGATGACTAAGAGTGGGAGGCTGGACAAATAGCGTGACCATATGTCTGACGTCATCAAGCTGCAACTTTATGCTAAAAAATTTTAAATACAATTCATTATATACAAAAATATAATAAGCTATTCACAGTACCCTATGCCTCGTCGGTCTTTTACAAAAAATGAAGTTTTTTTCACAACGCATTCATACGACTAAATAATTTCTATGCGGCACTCCATGCGTTGCTTTCAACCCTTCTCCTGTGACTTTTGTCGGGCATTTTATAAAAATCACAATAGGTTCACTCCTCCACCCCACATTCGCTACGTTAACGCAATAGGGTCGCGTCGCAGAAAATGCCTTGTCAGCGTCGGCGGCGCTTTTCTTGAGTGCATGATCCTGATGTATCAGGACTCGAGCCTGAAACAGACCCCGGTGTTTTACGTGGCAGTCAACTAGCATACACAGAACAAGGCCAAAGCATGAAACTGCTTGTTATAAAAGACCCCAAATTGGTCACGCCATGCCAGGAATCATTTGGAGAGCTTTAATGGGCCCCTAAACAACCTCTGAAAATAGAAAGAGTCAGCGCGTAATTACTTCCTGGCGTTTCTCGTCTTTGCGGCATAATTCGTGACGCCAGCAGTTTGTTCACGTGACGTCAGGATGAAATAAGCTCTCGATTGGTCGATATACGAGAGATATCTGTCGTGAATTGTCTCGTACGCTGCGTTGACCTGTAGTCGCCCACCCATTCTTCCTCGTATCGCATGACTATCGTGTACCATAAACTGATTTCACTTCGTTTTATGCGTTGGCGACTGCGCAAGCGGAGATAGCAGCGCGTAGTCGAGAAGTGGAAAATCTTGACTTGCTCAACGCTTAGTGTTGACATTCCACGTGTTTTATGAAGACGTAAGGGGCGAGGAGGAGACAGCTCCTGTAGGAAGGGTAGTGATGGCGAAGAAGAAACTACTCTCTCGCCTTTGAACTCGGTGCCATTTAGGGGCCCTTTATTATTTCATGACAGAAGGGTACAATCGCACCAGGTGTCACACCAGGTGAACGGTGCAACGAGTGGGTGGTTGAAAGCTGTCCGCCAATTAGAAAAGCTTCTGCTATAGCTCATCATAATCATTGTCACCATTCGTAGCATCAATAGGGTGTGCAACTACTTGAGTGCGCGTACTTCCTCGAAGACGCCTTGTGCGTACATCACACTGTAACAGTAGCAGGCGTCTCAGGAGAGTTTACAACGGCAAATTGCGTTTTTTAGTCTGCCCGGCATTCCGGTATCGCAAAGGCGTATCGTAGTAACGGATAGCGAGTGCCATAACTGCCGCCACGTCAAGTGGCGCCAGCTATAGAGGATACAATACACTTAGCGAACCCGTCATCTATGTCCTCTGATATTCCGGAAGCGTCCATCGCATAGAGTTAATTTAACAGACTCTAGAGGAAAAGCTGGGCCGCTAAAGCTATAACCACGTGAGCGGCGACATCTTGGAACGTTGTCACTGTTGCCATTACAGTAATTTACAGAAGCGCTAAATATGGCTTTTGAAAACACTCAAATTCTCGCAATAAAAATAATAAAAAAGAGTGTTTACATATTATAAAAGAACAGAAATTGTTTGGTGTTCATATCAACTAGTTTTAGGAAAGATACAACAGCCATTTATGCAATTTACTGCACGCGGGGAGCAGCGTTTGCAGGTTTGTTTAATAGATGGCGCCACCATCCTTGTATCGTGTCAACATTTCTGAGCGTTGCCGCGCAGCGTGCGGCCGATTGTGCCGGCTTGCATGCGCGTCGGGTGAGAGGTATACAGTGTCTCCTCGTACGTGTTTTTTGTTGCCGCGAGCTAACAACTTGACCTAATGTGACAGTCTCTTACTGCGATGCAATAGAGAGCCATGAAACAAGAAAAAAAATGCCAGGGGTTATTGCAGCATGCAGTGGCGAGTGCGAGTGAACGTCACCCGAAAGCTGAGTACCGTTCCATCATGGCGGCTCCCGAGCGGTTATAGGTTTTAATGCATGGGCCCTATGGGGAGCTTTTCCTCTAGAATCAGTATATTAACTCTATGGCCCATCGTCACTAGCTAAGCCTACGGTATCGATTATTGGAGTATGACTCCCGGAAATGGTGCCGAATCGACTCGAATACTTTGTTGTCGAAGCTTAAAGGGGCCCTGCGACGCTTTTACAGCGAAAGCTGTATATGGCTAGGAGAAACGAAAAACCGCTCGGCATCTGTGTCACGAGCGGTCTCCATTGGCTGTGCTATCAGTTACGTCATTCTGAGCGTCGTACTTAAGCTCGCGCGCCATTGGCGCGTGAGCTTGGGTACGACGCTTGCAGGGTCAAACGCTTGCAGCAACGGTGCGCCGAAGAAGCGGCGTTGCGGGCAGAACAGCGTCGACGTGATGACTGCGGGAGCGCGTTCGCCGGGGCGAACGCCCGCTTTGGGCGAGAGTTTCTCCAGCGGCACTTTGGCTTCGGCTGCGACGTCTGTGACCGCCTGTGGTTCGACCACAACCTGGCAACGATAATTGTGGAATGCTTCAGTGCAGCGTCGGGTTGAACCCACTGCTAAACATCGGGGCCGCACATTTCAGCTTCGCTGGTTAACCATTTGTACGGAGTGCTTGGGCGGTGATTTTTCGTCTGCATTCTGCAGCGCTGGAATTCGTGTAGTGCCGAATACTGACATGAACGCAAAAAGAATTATCGAAATCGGTACACAGTAACGGAAATTATAAGCCGTCAAACCTCAAAGTCCCAGCAGACGAGGAGAAAAAAAACGTTCCCTTTCGCATTTCACTCTCCTACTGACGTCAAATGCCGCTTCCAATCACCGCGCGCCTCTTACATAGACGTATAACGCACGACTCGCCTCGTGGTGGCTAGTGGTAGCGTCGTTTTGCAATTGTTTTCCACATAATCATATTTAAAAACAGAAATCCTTTCGCATCCGAGGAACTATAGAGAGAGCTTTTATCATTTTTAGCGCACAACAGTGTGGTCTATCAGGGACCGCATGAATATTACGCGCGATTTGTCGCATCGAACCAATCAAAACGCACGGCCTATGTCCTCAATCCTACGTGGTGAAGCGTCACTTCCGATCCCAAAAATAGCTGCTGTATGTCGCTCCAGTCCGAAAACAGCGTGGTTTCTCCATAGAAATAAAATTATAACAGCATTGTTTTTGGCATTGCCACTAGCGCAACGATATCGGTGCATTCCACAGTTCGAGAAGAAGCGATGAAATCGACACGCTAAATTTGTGTCGCACGGCCCCTTTAAGAACATGAATCTAAAGCAAATGAAAACATCAGGTCGCAGCTCACGAGCTAAAGAGTCCACGACTCTTTAGCTCGTGGAGATTCGAGATGTACGGCAACCACTTTTGACTGTGCGGCCATGTGGTTCGGGCACGCGCACGCGCAGTTCACACTCGGATATTCCGTATACGTAAATCATTTTGCGTACTGTGGAACCGAGGATACCAAAACGCTTTAATATATACTCCTTGCATAGGCGTTCCTTCACACTCAGCAGCGCTGAGGTGTCCACCGAGAAGTGATGCATGACAAGCTAATAAGAAAGCGATGTGTAAGCAGCCCAATATCGCAATTGCATTGTACTTTTAAAGGCGTAGCATAAGCGTCCTCAAGCATTTTCTGGCATTACGTGAGTGGACGGGCTCCAAATTACGATGTTGCGCTACTATATGCAAGTTCTACTGAGTTATTGCTCCAAAAAACTTGAAATGGGCAAGACATATTAAATTACTCGGCCATAGGAGTCAACTTTACACCTCTCTTTAGCCATATCTTCATCAGACGAAGTATCTTTACCATGAAAATGAACGAGAAGACCCGACCTTTACTCCATAATTTACTGAATATAAGGATCGGCAAGGTAGGACCCAAGTTCGACTCACAATGAAGCGTAATTGCAGATGGCTCTAAAAGTGGAAGGCTGGAAAAATAGTGTGACCAAATGTTTGACTTCATTAAGGTACAACTTTGTCCTAAAAATGCAAATACACTTCATCATACACAAAAATTATAATCGGGTATTTACACTACCCCATCTGCCGTCGGCCTTTTACAGAAAAAAGAAGTTTTCCTTTTCTGCAACACAATGATACGACTAAATGATTTCTACGCGGCACTCCACGCTTTGCTTTACACAATTCTTCGGCGACTTTTGTCGGCATTTTATAAAATTCACAATAGATTCACTTCTGCGCACCGCATTCGCTTTGTTAATGCAACAGTGGTAAAGAGCTTGGGACGTATCTTTACCAGACACATTTTGCGAAGCCAAGTTCTTCCACCACCCACGGCAGCGAACACTCACCCCTCAGAAAAACAACTCGTGCAAGTGACACACACACACGCGCACGCGCACGCACGCACGCGCACGCACGCACGCACGCACGCACGCACACGCACGCACGCACGCACGCACGCACAGACACACACACACACACACACACACACACACACACACACACACACACACACACACACACACACACACACACACACACGCGCGCGCACACACACACACGCACGCACACACACACACACTTGCACAAACGTTTATTTACAGTTAAACATTATTTTGAACTCATACTTTACTTAAATTACAATGCTATATGAACTACAGCTGAGCGCGTATCTAAGCTGTTATGCAATGCTCTTCGTCGCCATTTGTACAACACTGTACAGCTAGTGACGTAACTAAATCAGAGTAACAGCACGTAACAACTAGTCATGTGATTAAAAATCACATAACATAACGTAACAACTGGTCATCCAAATAAAATTGCGCGACATCGCATAACATCTAGTCACGTGGCATTTTCCCGCCATACACCATATAACAAGCCACAAGACTATATCACGGAACATCGCGTAGTAGCTAGTCATGTGATACATGTTCCTGCCAAAATCACGTAACAGATAGTCACGTGATATGTTCCCGCCAAAAATACTCGAAACGTGCGTAGTGTGGGGAAGCGACCGAAGCCGGAGAGCAGCGGTCAAGTCTGGCCAAACTTAGTACCACCAGCAAAAACTTAGTATCACTATCACAAGCTTGACATTACTAGCAAAACTTCGCTACGTGTAACACAAGCTCCGCTTTTGGTTGCATCCTTGCGCCACTAATGCAAGCTGCGCACATTTTTAAATGCGAAGCATTTCTTAACGAAGGGCAGGCGCATTGAGAGTTTCTATCTATCTACCTATCTATCTAGCCGCCTACGTCTGGGTGTTATCGTGATCGCCTCCTTAACCTGGGTAGTTAAATTAAAATTAGTATAGGAGGGCGAGAGGGTTTGACGAATGTATCTGGCTGCTCATGACATGAATAACATGAAAATCGCGTCGCGTACGTCGTCAAACCATTTCCTCCAGACACGCGTGGCCCATACACGTATACCGTGCACGGGCCGCAGTATGCGGGTATGCGCCACAGATGATTGACAGTTCATATTTACCCAGGAACGGCGAAAACGGACATTGATAATTTAAATGCGCGAGGGTTCAGAAAAAACTGACATCGGTATCATTGACTGACGAATGCAAAGAATAAATATTAGGGTCCCAGCAGGAATCGAACCCAAGCATTCTGCATGGAAGTCAAGTATTCTACCGTACAGCCACAACAGGTCTTAAAACTGCTTTAAAAAAAAGACCCTATGAGTGCGTAATGTTCGTGAAACTTCACTTGTTGCACAGCTGACTATCTAATTTTATAAACACTACATATGTGGTCTTATAATACAGGTGTGACGTCGGGTTAACGTCAATGGTACACTTATGCGCCATCCACTGAAGTTGGTCTGCGTAATACTAACCAGGGCTACCATCCTCGCAAGCACGAGCGCTACATAGCAGCTTCTGGTGTTTGTAACACGCATGTTGCTGTTGGCCTCGTTACACATCTGTAAATGAGTGTTTATATAAAACATATGCGGCTGTTCAACATACGTATGTGCGTACAACATTTATACATATATTTAGCGCCATTTCGTAATGTTTCGCTCAATAAAAAAAATTCCACCACAGTCCCCTCTCTCCCCATGCTTCGCATCGATTCCCATGGTACGTGGGAACTGCCGAATTTTTTCTTACGCGCTTAATATCCATTACTATTTATCCCGAACGGAGCGTTACCGGATAGTCCTGCCTATTAAAGCGAAATCCAGAAATAAAGAGACCATCGCCGGCTTCAACACGAGTGCTACAATATCACCAATACAGTTGACTGAGAAGAAAAGGCTAACAAAAAAGGTGGCTTTGGCCCTCAAGTGGTTTTAGACAATTGCATAAGGGACCATTTTAGTTATATCAGCGGAGCTGCTTAAGCCGGCCCTAACCTGTCCAACAAGAAAAATAAAAACTGGCACAACCTCGCGTTTTCTGGCAACACGGTGACACCTGAGGTGGCACTGGGAACTGCGAGCCCAGGGGCGCACAGCGTCGCACTCGCTCCGCGCGACCCATAGAGGGGCGTAGCCAGAAATTTTTTTCGGGGGGGGGGGGGGGTGGGGCTTCTTGATTTCGGAGGGGGGCACCTCCTTGAAATGGTCATTTTTCGTTCTATATGCCATGGCGAAAAAAAATTTCGGGGGGGGGGGGGCACGTGCCCGGCGTGCCACCCTCTGGCAAAGCCACTGAATCCAGACACGGCTCTGCCAACAGCTGTGCGCTATTGCGCATGCGCAGGGACGTCACTATGACACAGCTGCATCCGACCTCACTCGCCGCGCGCACCGCTTCACCGCTATTCCGCCAGAAGCTGCGAAATACTGCTCATGCGCAGGGCGTACCTGTACTCGTGTCCTCCGCCTCGCCTCGACACTGCTCACGCCCGCTCGGTCACACATACGATCAGCTCCGCTGTGCCTTTAGCCTTGCGCCACTAGTGCAAGCTACACCCGGTTTTTTTCAGAGCCGGAACTGTGCGGAAGTTGGGTATTTAGTATTTAAGAGACGGGCAGTAGCACCGGATGAGCCTCAGTACGTCGAAATTGCCTTTCATTTACTTGCAATTACGCCGTTGATAAATAACCGAGAGGCTTGGATGTACTTAGTTGCATGGTATGCGCAAGTTATGAAAGCCACAGAGCTGCTGTACAACTCAAACTGCGGTGTGGCGATACTGCCCGGCACGTGTGGGGCAATGCTATGCTTTGTCTTTTTCTCCTTCATTTCCATTCATTCTTTCACTCCGTTCATGGATCTCAAACATTACAATACAACGACTTTTCTAATGCTCGAAATATTGTTCTTAGTAGGGTCAACAATGACGCACGAAAACTTGCATAAAAAGCATACTCGTGACTCAGAAATTTCGAAGAACATTCTTTAGGACACGCGTAAACGTTCCTCCGCAATATCACACAAACAGGCTAATAGTTTTCAGATGTCATCTACTTCCCGTGAAACACCTTCTTCGATTCTTTTTATAGAAAAGAATTACAAAGATGAAAAACGCAAACACGCCAAAACTTTGTTGCTTGCAGTGGTTATATCTAATTTTTTTTTCGATTTATGTACTTGACATGACATCTAACGCAGAACTGGAAAATTTGAACATATCTAACAAACTATGATTTAAATCCCCATCATCCCATGGAGTTAAGACTGCCAATACAATTATTTCCTGTAGTCACAAGATGCTATGAAATTGTTGCAGTTTATTATTTCGATGTTTACAAGTATACAGAAGAGAAGGCCCGCATAGCCCTACGCTATAGCACAAGGGTTCTTTGATTTAAGACTTAAGTGCGCATAGAATCGATATGAAGAGATACGATGATAATGTGACTTGTTTTGAAAACAATCATGCATATTATCATAAACTAGACATGAAAAGGTTGTTATCTGCAACCAAAAGAAAAGCACGCAAGGCTACAGGGCAGAGAGCATGTGGCTGCGAGAACGTTGTGGAGGTGCCTCGATATCCCGAGCAGCGACACCACGACACCTAGTCGTCTTCAAAGATACTTGTGCGACTCGCAACGTACTCACGAAGAGGAAGTTATAACAAAACTTCTTGTACTTATAAAGGGTATGACGCAAGCTACTGTAACCTACGGTGGGATTTACAGATTTCCTGTTGACTCGTGTTAGCCATATCCTCGATGTTGAGTTATTTTGTGAATCATCCGATCGTGAACACAAACCTGGTCCTGGTAGCAAAGCACCATATTAAACTTGAGTGGAAGGTTAGACGTAGCTATAGGAAGGAGACATCCTCTTCCTCTTTTTTTTTATTATTTCGGCCATATCTCATTTTGCGCTAGTTTTACATGCAACTATGACAGACCAACTAGCTCTAAAGCCAGTCCTTCTGATGGTGGCATTGTGTAGAGTGCTGAGTACAATAATGGGACTGCAGAAACATTACGTCTGATTGTCATTGCATGAAATATTGGCAATTGTTCCCCCTCGCTGCGGAACGTTATAATCAAGGGCAGCAGATGCTGTAAAGCTGGACTGGTTGGACAAACTCGGAGGGTAAGTAAATGAGATTAGGCAAAAACAGCCATCACTGTCTCTGATAAATGTATTTTGCATTTCTGCGTCTGTACGTCTTTTTTTCTTATTCCTCTTAAGCACTGGAAATTCTTCAAACGTCAGTGTTCCCACTATCCCATCTCATCGCTTTGAACAATGGAGAACTTTACCTAGATGAGGTTGTTTTACGCAGACAGTGTTGTAGCCTCACGTGCTCACAAGGAGTGCTTCAACCTCACTGGCAAACGCGTCATCTTGGCTCCCGTTTATGGCTATGCATGGAAAATGAAGGTCGCCTTAGTCACCGTCGCCCTCGTGGTCATCGTGATTGTAATTACAGAAGTGGAGCTCGCAAAACCAAAAAGTAAGTAGGATAAAGATAGCACATTTGATTTTGCCATTTCTTCGTAACGAGGATTCTTACAATAGCAGACATTCCATTCAACATTATTAGAACTTGTAAATAATACTTTCTCAATATAAGGTTCGTTATACACTGTATTCATTGGATAAACGCAACTGAACATAATTTTCTAGGCTTGCAGCTGCATTATAGAACTTAGGAAAGTGAAACACTGATATGTTTGTATATTGCAGCAAATGTGTTGGTATTTGGAGGATTTAATGACTGCAGCAAACGCAAACACCAAGTTGTGATTATGAAAGCTGCACATTTTAAGTTCTCAGTCATACCTACTATGGCTGAGTTGGGTTCGTAAGTCAAATAATTTCAAGGGAACAATACTTAGTAAGCACATCGTAGAGATAAATTCTAACAAGCAGGTGGGAAAAATCGTTTTCATCTTTATATTGAGGGAAACTAAATCCCGCGGCACTCTTCCACGTTAGTAAACGTAATAAAAGGTAGGTATTACTTATGAGATGTGAAAACGTAATCACAAAAATTGTAGTTATCAAAGTTATTATCTTCGTTCTTCTTTTGACATGCAGTTGAACGAGACAATTCTGTACACTTTTGTCCACTTGCAATGCATATTCAAGCTACCGCGTTTACAGTATAGTATACCTGACACATTCTTTATACTTCCATCGGCATTAGTCATCAACACGAGAAGAGGGCGACCTATGCCGCGAGGTCAGAGTGAGTACAGCTACCACGTCAGCATAAAAACCTATCACGCTTGGTCTGACTAGTGTTTCTGCTGACTTCCCATTGAAATTTGCTTGTTTTCTCACGGAACTCACAAGTGAGGTGCTACAATTTTGTTCATAACAATTCCGCAAGCCACGTATGGGGAAATACATGTGACGCGTCGTACAACGGAAATGTCTTCATCCTGTTTGGTCAACAGCCATCTAGAACGCAGTGATTGTATCCATTCGAGGCTCTGTATCTTCTTTTACACGCAAGCCACAAAAGAGCCTTCATTGATTTAAGCTATACATTATTACACATACACAGGGTGCCCTAGCTATCTTAAGCCAGCGTTAAAAAATATGCCGTCGCTATCTATGACGATGCGACCAAAGGCATGTTTCTTACTATCGTCTGGAGTACGTCCCACTATTTCTTGTTTTCTGCTTAATTACCTAATTAGGCATGGTTAATTCACTAGCTTTTGAAGCAATGAAGCTAGTCAAAAATTCTATGGAGAAGAATTGTAGATCGGTTTGCAAAACGTTCGATTAAACAATTTCTAACTTTATATCTGTTAATTACAATGGTTCTTTGCTTACTACATATACCCGCAAAGTACAAAAAAAAAAAGAAAAAAAATGACATGCCCGCTTGCACGCTGTATTGAAGCGCTTCCAAACGTTCCGTGCGAAAAAGACCACAGTATTAGGCCGGGTGTGCTGCCTCGGCAGTGCGGCGATGATGGTGGTGGCTGTGCGGTGACGCACGTTTTGATAGCGGCAACACAAGCGATAACCGTTGCGTCTGCTTATCGCTGTCATGGACCGGGAAACATATCGTTTATACGTGGAACGTTAGGGAGCACTGCAATCATGGCGCACCTAGACGCGCAAACAGGCATGTCACATGGTATTTTGTTTTGTATTTCGCGGGCATCTGCAGTAAGCAGCAATGCACTAATCATTACCAAATATAAAGTTAGAAATTGCCTTATTGGATGTCTTGCAAACCAATCTACAATTTTTCCCCATAGAATTTCTGGCTAGCTTCGAAAGTTAGAAGTTAATCATGCCTAATTAGGCGATTAAGCGGAAAACAAAACATAGTGGGACGCATTCCAGGAGATAGTAAGCAACATGCATTTGGTGGCATTGTGCTAGAATGTGACGGTATATTAGTGAACCCTGGCTAAATATAGCTGTCACCCTTTGCATATATATATATATATATATATATATATATATATATATATATATATATATATATATATATATATATATATATATATATATATATATATATATATATTTTTTTTTTTTTTAGTTCCCAACAGTTTCGGGAGGGGGACCTCCCTTCGTCAAGGGTTGAGTTAAATGTTTAACTCAACCCTTGACGAAGGGAGGAGGGAGGTCCCCTCCCGAAACTGTTGGGAACTAAATAAATATTTTATCCTTGTTGACAACGCCTCCGTTGTGTTACAACCCATTGCTGAACCAAGACAACTGGCCCATCGAATCATTATTCTCATTGATATATATATATATATATATATATAGTAAACAGGAGTCGCATAGCACTTCGAAAAATAAACATTTACGTACCTAAACCATCTATAATGTGTGGAAGGTGTAAGAAAAGCCGATATAGCTTAACCACCTACCGATGTAGCTAAAGGAATGTTGTCGTTTTGTTTTATACTGAGAACACATGCCACAGCTCACAACTAGGACCGCAATTATTTTCCGCTAATATGTACGTAAACAAAGTATCATTCACATGCTTCTTTATATGGACCTGTATTTTCAGACAAACCGAGATTCAAGGTCAGAAAGCCTGGGCTTCGAGGTGCACGTAAGTGCTGGAGCACTCACATTAAGAAAATAAAATAAGCGTTACTGATATAAACATTATTATTTTTAAAAATGTGCTGCCCAGATGCCTGGAAAAATATTACCATGTCATGTCATCGTAAATCAGGGGTCTTACACCCCCGTCACATGGCAAATGTAATGTTATTTACAGCGAATGTCATTCGTTTGTGATGTCATTTGTTTGCTGTCACACGGGGAAAAATAATGCGATTCGATGAAAATGACATTTTCTGTCAAATGAGTTCACGAAACACATTAGCATTTGATTTCGGACCGAATGCGTGCTCTCGATGCCAGGGACCTTTTAAGGAGATGGCCATTGACTTACGCGTATCTAATTTTTTTTTCATTCGTTTCGTCAATAACGTTTTTTTACTAGATTAACCGATTGCTGATTTATTGACATAAAAGTAAGGGCGAAAGTTTTTCGAAGAAAGCTACTCTCAACTAAAGTCGATGAACGGGCTGGATGCCGGTCATATTTCATTTGTGCCCTGTTTTCTTTGTTGCCTCGATCGCGGGTGCTTATAGTCCGATTACACGTGTTTCGGTGATAAAGGTGGTGAATACACGAATTCGCTACGCGTTATCATTTCTGCGGCCGGAGTGTCAATCGTGCCCCACGCTTCGTCATAATCAACGTTGGTGATATCATCGGCCATGTTGGTTTTCGATTTCCTCTTGGTTTGACTAGCTGAGTCTTCGCTTGACTTCGTTCTTTTCGTGTAGCTGTGCAAGTGGTGTACAACAGCTGCGCTTTTATTCGCGAACACGCGAAGATCGCTCATGCGAAAAGCACAAGAATAAGTTTGTTGAGTGTAGCGCGTGTGTTGTCTACCGGATTCCACTTACTTGTGGAAAGTCTTAGATAGGAGAGACCGATAGATGCATAAATGATAGGCTGCGAGAGCATAATTTCAAAGTTAATAGCATTGCTACTGATGGTTTCAGTCAGTATGAGGTATGCCAGAGTCGGCGTGTTGTTGTTGAGTGGCTAGCACACTCGAGTGCTGCAAAGCGCGGAGCGATTTCCCGTGCGGCGATTCTGGCCACTTACCGTACCCCAGTGTTGAAGCTAGTCGAGCAATAATAAGGGAAGCGTGGAAATTAACTGTTTCCTTGGCCTTCATTGGCACAACTGTAAGTGCAAGCCAAGATTTAACGACAGGGTCATCATGAGTAAAAGTAGGTGCGAGATAACGCGTTTGATAATGAAGGCAAGCACAATTTCAACATTTGGTGACGCATGTGTGAGTAGTCCATCAGTGCTGTTGTTAAAGAACTCGAGTACATGTGCTCGAGATGAAATGTTGTTAAGTTACTATGACAAAAGCGCGTGCACGTAATGAATGATACTGTGTGTGCATGTCTGTGATGTATGCGTGTAGTTTACAGTTTATGGTTGTGAGAGCTTTGCACACATGACGTATGACGTCGTGGGAGTATAAAACCAGCAGGATCAGCGAAAATAAAACAGTTGTTGAAAGTTGGCGCTGTGTTTGTGTCGAATGTGTCTCCCTTTTGTCCTTGTCTTTTAAGCCTGCGCTCCATACATTATCAGGCTGATAGGTGTTTGCACTTCGCTGAAAAGCCAGCTGTGCGGGAGCATAGGCCATCGCGGATAACAGGCTCAGCAAAAACAATTCGCAGCCGCACTCGGATTTCTTGAGCGTCCAAATTCACAGCAGGCCTTCACGTGCACGAACAGTGCAACAAAATTTATTTCATCATGGATCGTGCCCTTCCCGACAACTAAAATGACGTACTCGGAGGCAAAGACAGTCTCACCTTTTGACAGAACACCGCACACAGACGGAAACAAAGGAAGAAAACTCTAGGCGTAGCACTGATACCCCGCGTTTTGACGTCGCAATCTACAAAACACACTATTTCCAACCGCAACATCCCGCACACGGACCTCCATACAGTCGCTATCTTTGCCAGTGTTGCCTAACTTCGCAGCACCCCCTCGATTTCTTTTTAGTTGTGAATTCTTGGAGCAGATTTTAGTGATAAAAATTATTTTGAAGGATACACACATGTTACATGCCAGTTATTGATTTTTATTTCTCGCAATGTCACGGCTAATGAGGACTAAGGTCACTGATATTATTTTAAAAGGATATATATTTTCGTGGTGAGACAGCAGGCAGGTAAAATTGCATGAAGTTCACCTAGTGTCATTCGTTGTAAATGAAATTAAATTTGCCGCGTGACAGGGGTATTATACTCACCTCAGCCAGCAGGCGGCCGGTCACGTAGTTTAGGCTCGCAAGGGCCGGGAGAGGGAAGCAGGTTGGAAGGGGGGGGGGGGGGACGCTGTTTGGATAAAATGTCAGCTAGCGTTGCCATTTGAAAGAAGGCGTTTCCCATATCTCACATATCGGTCAATCGTGAAGGAGATTTGGCGTCTGGATTCGAGAAACATGTCGATACCGATATTCAGAATAACTAAATATGAACGCCGATTCTGAAAT
>JALIZH010015225.1:0-28175 GCA_030522465.1 Rhipicephalus appendiculatus
GCTCTCCGGCTGGAGGTCGTGCTTGAGGAAGTTCACGCAGTGATTGAGCAGCTGGCTTAACTGCATCGTTCAAACAACACCGGTTGAATACTGTGCAGAGTATTGCATTTCAATGATGAGTTTTAACGTTCGAAAACTAAGATATGGTTATGACATTAAGAGGCACTTCGAAGAGTAGAAAACTCTGGTTTGATTCTGTTCACCTGGGTTTCTATGGCACGCGCGTAAATTTATGTATACGGGCGTTCTTACTACCCCTTCTATCAAAATATTGAAGACGCTTAAGCTTCGCCTTCAAGAGTGACCGCAATAGTCTTATATGCCTTCTCCTTTGGCTGCCATGCATGGCTACTCGGCAAACACTTCAACCGTGCCGCTTGGATAGAAACCTGTGTCCGCGTAACACTGGTCGTTTGTAACTCTTCTAAAATGTCTGCTGCAAGTACAGTCGCGAAGTGCACAGTACGCCATAATTCATCCTTATGTGAGGTAACGAAGTACCTACACTACGTTTATGTAATTCTATACGCGAACTACGTAGCCGCACGCTTTGTTGATGCTGTGGAAGGACGATGATGAAAATGAATTATATCTCAGTTCTTTGGCTCCTCATCCACCCATCGCCCAAGACGGATGAGCAGGCATCTTTCGCGTCAACTATGCAATATTCAGTGTCACCCCCTCTACCTGCAGCAACATGGAAGAACTGGCCACTGGTTGCCTACCAACAGCTGCTCACCACCTATAGCTAACTAAT
This sequence comes from Rhipicephalus appendiculatus, assembly GCA_030522465.1. NCBI lineage: Eukaryota > Metazoa > Arthropoda > Arachnida > Ixodida > Ixodidae > Rhipicephalus > Rhipicephalus appendiculatus. Next base: position 758 of record JALIZH010015225.1, read on the forward strand.
TAACACGTGCTTGTCCTTGATGTTACTTATTGTTGACTACAAGTACGTCTTAAAATTACACAAACAGTGAGCCCTGTAACTCTTCGAGGCGCCCAAACTGGATTATATAGGTTGGCTTAGGATAGGTTTGGTTCCTCCACGCAGATTTTCTACTGTTCATGTAAATACATTGTCGACATTGAGCCGTTACAGTCTCCCCTCGCTACCAACGGCATCACCACCGAACCCGCGAGCACGACGACTAAAACACCAGCTGTTGATGGAGAACAATACAACACTCAATCATTCCTCTCTCGTTATGAAGCCGTGTTGATAAGGCCTTACTCAGCCGGGTTGCCAAAGACTGAGTAATGTTGAGAAACGATTCAATACTTAAGCACCTCTTAGCACGAAGTCTAAAAAGCGCCCAAACTCACCTCTAGCTTTTCGGCGAGCTCGAGTACCTCTCCGATGTTGCGCTGACCTACAAGTTGAAAGAGGGGAATGTGGTAGGCCACGTCGACCAGCAACTGGATCATCTCGCTGCCGAGGTCTTCCACCACAACTCGCATGGGTGGCAGCCACTTCTGTTCGGGACTCAGGCCTTCCTTGGCGAGAGCGAAGAGCGCGTAACAGCCCGAATACCTGCACGCGAAGTCACCAATATTGTTGGAGAACGTTGCACTCACTGAACGCCTTAAAAAACACAAATAGACATTGCACTAGCGTCAGCGGGCCCTCTTGTCATTTAGCAGCGCAGTTCTTTCGCATCTTTGTATTTCGCTGAACACTCAGATGAGCATGTCGCGACTGTTTTCTTGTTCCTCTCTCAACAATTTCCTCCAAATGGGCAAGGTGTCTACTTCATCGAAGATCATTTGTTACCGCGCTCATCTAAGATTCTTCTGAAGGCGAAAACCTCATATGTCTTATGAGTCAAGGGGCTTTGCGATATTTGGTGAAACGTGACGATACTTCGGGAGACCTTGTCGGCGGCGGCGTAGGTGGCTCAACTTTGAGGTTCGCCTCTGCGAGACCTGCGCAAACTCATTGACAAGATGCAGAGGAGGTAGATCGCTAAGATCCACGCTTTTATCGGTGATGGAGAGCGCCTACCCAGGCCAAAGACTTTTTTTTCGCTCTTCATATTGCGTGTTCTTCTTATTAAACGCGAAACATTTCTTAGCGAACCAAAGACGAATTGACAAAGCTAGCTAGCTAGCTAGCTAGCTAGCTAGCTAGATAGATAGATAGATAGATAGATAGTCTATCTATCTATCTATCTATCTATCTATCTATCTATCTATCTATCTATCTATCTATCTATCTATCTATCTATCTATCTATCTATCTATCTATCTATCTATCTATCTATCTATCTATCTATCTATCTATCTAAGCCAAGTTCCTTTTTTTATGACGTTGCAACGGACTATGGAACGCTTTTCTGTAATTACGCGCGTACCCTACTTCTGCGTTGTCCTGGGCCTAATGTTCAATACGGAAAATGCTGAAACTACTCGAGAACGTCACCATTTACCTGGCAGCCACCACGAACCGATGCGCCCAGATGTCGGAACCGTCGGGAGCCCGGAAGACGACGTCACAGAACTCGCGGTTCTTCCGCTGTTCCCGCAGTGCAGGCATAGACCTCGCCGCAGCTCCCGGTGAGAAGTCGCGCCGCTCGCCAGTGTCCTTGAAGAGGTTCGCCGCCTGTGACCAAATTGTGGTGATGTCCCCATTACCTGGCTCGGCTGCTGCAGGGCCGTTGGCGGGGCCCATGGCTACAGCCGCGGCGCACATCGCTTGGTTGCCAGAAAGGCTATGCGGCCAGGGCAGGGTGACGGTCAAGCCGATGGTCAAAGGCGAGCGCCGCACCAGCCGGACCCGACACCTTCGCACCCACCGATCGATCAAACGTCTGAACGCACGGCTGAGCCAACTGCTCGGGAATGGTTGTTTTGATGATGATGATGCTGCTCTTTGGATGATTGGCCCCTACCCACTAAGCTGCAATAGTCTATTTGCACGCACCACGTGGCAGGTTTCTTTGTTTTCCTCATGTCATGACTCATACCCACTGCGAGATTATCGAAGATATTAGGCGCGCTACAATTGAAAGCTAGCTTATAACTGGGATCAACAAAAAATCTGAGGAAAAGATGCAGAAAAGAAAATTCCCCATCTCCCGCTAAAGGGAACCATGTGTGGATGCGAAGCAGTGGGGGAGATAATTAGCTTGAGCGGGAGGAACGTCGCCGCTCTCATTTCACGGCAGGGGGTCCGGGCGCTCATCGCGGCGCTGCGCAGGAGAGAGAATGAGCCGCGCGCGCTCCGTCATTTTCATACCGCGGAACTATCCGTGGCGCCCCCAGCGGAGTAAGCAGCTGTCACACCAACTGTCGTTCGCGCCGCTCCGTAGAGGATTCCTAGAGGAAAGGACGGGGCGGACCGTAGGAGAGGAGAGAGAGGGGACGTGCATGCGCTGTGGGGGTGTGGGACGCGTTAGCCGCTCCGTAGAGCAGATGATCCAAGAGGAGAGAGGGGGAGAGGACGCGCATGCGCTGTGGGATGCATGCGCCGCACCGTAGAGTAGATGATTCCTAGAGTAGAGGAAGGTGGTGAGCGTAGGAGAGCACAGGGGAGGGGGACGCGCATGCGCTGTGGGACGCGGGGCCGCTCCGTGGAGTAGACGGTTCCTAGAGGAGAGAAAGGGGGTGAGCTTAGGAGAGAGAGGGGCAGGGGACGCGCATGCGCTGTGGTGGTGTGGGATGCCGGAAGGAGGGACGGACTCAGCCCCCCTCCAAACACATGCAAGCAAGATTAAGGAATGGGGTCAACCTGGGCGACAGACACCACCTGCCTAGCCATCGCTAAGCAGCCTCTCTGTGCTCTCGGCCATCCCTCAAGGAATGGGGTCAACCTGGGCGACAGACACCACCTGCCTAGCCATTGCTAAGCAGCCTCTCTGTGCTCTCGGACATGACTCTGATGACTGTGTTAGGGTTGACGGCCTTCATATTACTACAGTGTTCTGGTTCCCATAATGGGTGCTTCCCTACTTCATGACAGTGGCCGGACGCGGGACGCGGGACACGGGAGGGACGGACAGAGCCCCAGCATAAGATGCTTCGCATCTAAAAATCACAGCATATCCGCGGAGTGAATGATGATGAGTGGGCGAAGCTCCTGGGGTGCATCATCAAAGACGTGATGGTGGTTGGTTGCATGTGGTCAAACGATGTGCATGTGAGACCATATCGCGATGCCATGTGTTTGGCATCGCGATCGTCATCGTCATCACGGCACACAACATGGAATGTGGTGTGCCGTGATGGCAGCGTCATCGTCATCACGCAGGTGGCTGCTGCGTACTACAAACTACAAGGGACGCACGACGCACGGCATAGGGAGCTGCGCCCCTCGCGATGCCATGTGTTGTATGGCATCGCGATCATCATCGTCATCACGGCACACCACATTCCATGTGGTGTGCCGTGATGGCAGCGTCATCGACATCACGCAGGTGGCTACTACGTACAAAGGACGCACGACCCACGGAATAGGGAGCTTCGCTCCTAAAAAAAAACAAAAACCTTCTCCATCTCCCACAAAGGGAAACATGTGCGGATGCGAAGCAGCGGTGAGATAATTAGCTTGACCGGGAGAAACGTCGCCGCTCTCGTTTCACGGCAGCGGTCCGGGCGCTCATCGCGGCGCTGCACAGGAGAGAGAATGAGGCGCGCGTGCTCCGTCATTTTCAACGCGTACGTTAGGCGCGCGTCAGGCGGCAGCTGCGGCGAGCGCGCGGCAGGCGAGGGAGAGAGTGACGTCAGCGCGCACTGCGAGGGGAGCGTGACGTCAACGCGCAGCTGCGGCGTGACCTACTTGGCACCGCTCCAACACCTGCGGCGAGGGGAGCGCGATGCGGTGCGTTCGTACGGACGCACGGAGGGACAGCGTTATACAGTCTAGTCAAAGAGCTGCGTCGCATCTAAAAACACATCATATGAAGATGTAAAAGTTTTTGCCCTAAATGGGCGCTCGCCATATCGACAGAAAGCGTGCATCCTGGCCACCTGCTTCATCTGCTTGTTCATGAGGTTCTTCTCCTTGTACCCATGCAGGGAATTGGCCGTGTAGTGGGTTGCACTGGTCTTCCAGAGACCCACTTGAAATCGGGGTCAACCACTGGATATAAGGTGGATATTTCATAGCAGGTACCTTTTGGTTCTTGACATTGTCACACGATATGAAGCAGAGTTGACGGGACTAAACATAAATGGACAAGTGGATATTTCTGAAACTAGATATTTCTGTATGTTGGAAATTCCACAACTGAATATTTCTCAATTTATGGAGGGATATCGCCCTGGAAATGTCCAGGAGGGGTCCTGAAGAAATGATCTTCGGAATGGAAGGATCTGGGCCACCTTGTCTAAAATCGTTTCTTTGCCCGCATTATGGTTCCTGTTATTGCTACCATGTCTTGGTTGTATACTAAGGAACTGCGTGTAACCTTACAGGCAACTTTAAGCCACTATAACATTCCTAAGGTCCGGTATATTAAAGACGATAGTCTTTCTTGGGATACTTGAACGCAAAAATTTTGGTCTTTCTGTCTGTCTGTCGGTAACCCGATTCAGCTACTCGGCCAAAGTGTAACCACTTTCTGAACGCCCAGCCATCTTGAACTGGTGTTGCCGTTCATACTTGTGAACATATTCGATCAAAAAAGCAAATACTAGGCATACCTGAGGCGCGACATTAATATGTAAGTATCAGGTCGTGTGTTCTTTTATTAGAAAATACGCAGATACGTAATTCTAAAGACCCTAGTGTCTTTTAGGCTGTGCTGAAAATGCGAAGCTGTGCATGAACTGCGACGCTTTGCACGAAAAAGCGCTTTGCCGACGATGAACTGCTGCCTCTGGCAGTGGCCCTTGGTTCAGCACAAGCTCATGTTTTTCGATGGCGTCCATATCTCGCGCAGCGCCGCCTCTATTTTATCAATGCCAGCCAGATGCGACCAATTCAACCTAGTGTAGGCGCTGTCTGAGGCAAGGCAAAACATAGTAGTACGGCCTGCACAAGACTATCGTCTTTCGACGACATTTTCAGCGAAGCACGCAGATAGGCAGCCAATTTTTTGAGCAAATAATTCTCGTTAAATGAGTATTTTGGGTATAATCCTTGTTTGGGTTAGAAGTTTTATGTGACACGTGAATTGGAAATTAAAAAAAAATTCTTATCATGTGTTCCTGCAGCAAGGACAGATTGATTAAAATTGATGACTTCGGAGTAACGGCAAGGGTAACGTCCATTACTTTTTTCCGGTAACGGTAACGGTAATACATCACATTTTCTTGTAGTTAACGTAGGGCGGTAACGCGATCCCTTTTTTATAGTGTAACGAGTAACGTATTAATAAATTTGGTTACTTTTTTTTCAGTAATGCATACAACACTCGGTTACGTTGAACGTTGGGCGAGTTGGTGATAGTTCATGTTTACTCGTGAAGCAGCGCATGGAGACAGGTGGTATGCTTTCATGTATGTATATTAACCATGTTTTTTTTTTGCGAAATAAACTTTTTGCGAATGCAGCGGATGTCCTGTCGTTCGTTCCTTTTGTGCCTTGTCTCCATGCGCTGATTCACACGTTAACATGCCTACAACACTGGTAGAAATGCTCGGATGAAACAGTCCCAGAACCTACTTTTACTAGAAATAAACTCTGATAAACGCCGAATTTCCGCCAAAAAAATGAACTCCGAGAAACACCCTCCGAATTTCGATAAAAATAAACTCCGAAAACACGCCGCTCAACAAGTTACGTATGGTACCTTCGCTATGGTTTATTTTTCTGTTCAAGACTGCTAATTATTATATTTTTTTTGTATTGGACCCATCACTAGCCGCTTACCCTATGGGTACAAATATCCGTGTACGCATTTTTCACGTTATAGTTCAATAAAATAAAATTCCCCTTTTGATTTTGATTTGATTTGAAGTGCCACTACGGCATAACTCTTGCTTTTGCGAGTCGGCGAGGTACCTACTACGCGTCCGTAAGGCAACGCGCGTACCTGCGCAGCTGCACTCGTTATTGATGCTGTTGCTGATAATGATAATTAACTATGCTTGTGTACTTTGCAATCGCTGGGCCTTTCAACCAACCACTCGTTGTGTGATACATGTATTTTGACGCCTAGTGTGATTCCACGCTTCTGCCACGCAATATTAGACGTGTTAATGACACTCCTCACATTACAAAAAAATTACTATAGTGTTTTTTTTCTCGTCACAATTCTGAGGACGGACGTTGCTGTATGGTAGAACACCTGCCTGCCACGCAGAAGTCTTAGGTTCGTACTCCAACTTGAACCCAAAATTTCTCAATTATTTTTTTATTTGCACTTACTCGCATTTTCGCTCACGGACCACGCTGATTTTTCGCTCACAACCGACGACGCTCACGCCGACACCAGGATTTCTGCGAAACGAGCACTTTAACGCTATTGAGTTAAAGGGACCCTGAAACGGTTATTTGAAGCTTTGTCAGCGTTTAGGCTACAGCATCATCGAACCATTGGCACCACAAATTTAGCGGCACGCCGTGTACCAAGGCGGCTACGGACAATTATATCATACCCTCCTCACCCCTGCCTTGCCTCCTCAACTCATGAGACACGCTGGCATCGCTGGCGATCGCAGAGATCACGTGAGCACACTCGACGATTTGAGCTTCGCCCAGCGATGACCTCCGAGATTGCACGCCGACAAGTTGCGTGCAATCTCGGAGACCATAGCCCAGCGCGCCCGGCAGCACGCACGCCGTCTGGCAACAGAGACATCGCGAAGTGGTTGATATCTGCTCCGACAGGTGCCGCCACCCTACCAACCAATTTTTCGTGCGCGCACACCGCAGCCAATCAGATCCAGCAGCCCCGGTGACGTCGTGCGCACACTGCATGTCGTACGGTGAATGGGCGGTGGGCGGTTGAAAACGCGTTGGGCTGAGCCGCAGTGATCTGCAGCGATTCGCATCTTTATAGCGTTGTAATAATTTACACAGTGTATGCAGATAGCTTAAATTAGTCTGTAAATGAGCCTTAGGGCTTGGTCTACTGGCCCAATGTGTTTGTGCAAAATCGTCAAAACCGTTTCAGGGTCCCTTTAAAATGTGTGCCTGACCCAGCTAATTAAAACTTTTGTAGGGCTAGTTGGTAACCCTTCATATTGTCAGTAATTTAGCGCAACTTGGTAATCGCTCGAAACACTCACACATTCACGCACGCTTACACTCAAGTATGTGGTGCGTGTTTCTTAAGATTTCAACCCCCTCCCTCTTCAAAACGATTACGCACGAGGCCGGGCCCGGTCTCTTGCGTAATCGCCTTGACGGGGGAGGGGGTTGCAATATTGCCGCCTATTCCATATCACCATTGACTGGTTGTTTTGCTCGCCACGAGATGACGCGAATATAGGCTGTGGTCGCTCTTGCTCCCGCTTGAACGCGCTGCAAGCAGCCGCCGGAACGCGCGGGCCACGCGCTCGCGTGTTCCCTTTCATAAAAATGACAACTGTACATTCTTTTTCACACAGGTTAAAGAAAGTCGCGTCTAAATTCAGAACAAATGTAGGGTTTTCGAGTAAATCCAAGCTGAAAGGAATTTACCAGGCAGTTAGTAGGCGCATAGACAAAAAAAAAAAAAAGCAATCTGCAATGCTCCATGAAACATGGTATGTAGTTTGTTCCGTGCATTCAAAACTGAGTATACCCAATTCCTTTTACATGCGGTCGTCAATACATAGGACAGACCGGACGTTGTTTAAATATTAGGCTGAGAGAACACCACAGTTCTTTGAAAGGCTTCGCGCATTCACATTAGTCCATGCACTGTCGTGATTGTGGGTGCCGCCCCCTTTTTGAAAAAGCAAACGTGCTCTCCAAGTACCCCAAAAAACTGTCAAGAAAGATAATGGAGGCGTTTTTTATACGTAAAAACGGGAGTCAGTGTGTCCGTCAGCCATCTATTGTCTTACTGGACAACGAAGCTAACTTGTTAGATTGTGGATAATTATCTATGTTACCGCGTGTCGTGTTTTGATTACGCCTTTTACTTTGTAGGCGTATCCTTTACGTTGCTTAAATGCGCAGTCTGCTTTTTCTGAGTCATTTAATTATAGATTGCCAAGGCTGGGACAGTCACGTATAGTCACGCGCTGTTATTTTTTCGATGCATATATGTTTTCGTGTTCAATAAAAATTCAGTTGAAAGTCAGCGCTGTGCCGTGTCCACTTCTTGCTTCCTCGTCTACGTGTTTCGCGCTGGTAGCCGCAATGAATAATACAACAATTTATAATACAGTCGACTCTCGTTAATTCAAATTCGAAGAGACCCTTGGATTTGTTTTTTAATTATCCAGAAGTTTGAATGATCAAAAGTTCTCATATATATTACTGTCGGCATGGTGACACCGCATATTATGATTAGGCATTGGTTTTAAACACATTTTAAAATTTTTGAGCGTTTTTAAGCCCTAACTGCACAAAGTAACAAAGTAAACAGAAAGCAGAGGCGTAAGGTCGACAAGTTTATTCGCCATTTACGCGCTTCGGCGTCGGCCGGCACGCCGGAAAAGCAGAGATAGGCGGATGCCGTGCGCGGAACTTTCGCACCCGCCATCTCATTCTGCGCTTGAGGCGCTTATTTTTCATTTCTCGGCTGTTTTGATTTTCATAACACGCCAATTCTCACGACGGCAATTTTCAAATAGTTGCGGGAAAGCAGTAGATATCCTCCGATATGGACACGAAAAAACTACGAATTAACCGCGAATTACAGAGTTTGCAATTAAGCGGCTTTTAAATACATTGAATGAATAGCGGGCCAATCAAAATCGCCAATTTCAATTTTGTTTGAATTAACCGAAAGTACGAGTTATCCAGTTTTGAATTATCGCGAGTCTACTGTAATATATGAAAATATCCCAAATAATATCCCAATAGAGGGATATTAATAATTGCTGAGGGTTCACCCTCTAAAACCACGATTTGATTATGAGGGACGTCGTAGTGGAGGGCTCCTGACTAATTTTGAGCACCCGGGGTTGTTTAACATTCACCTACGTCAAAGCACACGGGTGTTCTGTACATTTGGCCCCCACTAAAATGCGGCTGCCGTGGCCGGGATATATTTTGATGGAGGGATAGCACGCTGACTGAAGTTTCTTTTTTTAATTTATTTTATTTATTTATTTATTTATTGTTATTATTATTATTATTAATATTATTATTATTATTATTATTATTATTATTATTATTATTATTATTATTATTATTATTATTATTATTATTATTATTATTATTATTATTATTTTATGCATGGTTGAATGCCTTGAGCAGACGAAAGTACAAGTGTGCGCAAGCGGAACTTGATGTGCTTTGAGTGCTGCCCGATCGATCCGTTTTCACGACGTTCACAACCCTGCACGAAGCATTTTCATGTAAACGAATCGTTAGTTAAACCTGTTACACTTTTCATTTTAATCTGAAATAACAAATTTCTTCGCGCTTTATGGTGTTACTCCCACACCACTACGAGCGAAAACGTTGGGGAGGCAGCGGAATTTCAAGTCGCCAGCACCGCTTCGCTGCATGGATGGATGGATGGATGCTATGAGCGTCCCCTTTATAACGGGGCGGTGACATGTCTGCCACCAGGTTCGAGAAAAAAAAAAAGCGAAAGAAAACTTTCTTTTAGGTTGGCGTAATGCCTTATCTTCATTGATTGAATCTATGTTATTATACCAAAGAAAAATATAAATTCACGGTCCATCTCTCTGCCTCTTAAGGCAGAATGACCTTATTTTTCCCCATTATTTATTTTTGTCCTTTATCTCTACTTTTCCTGCCACCAATACTCTAACCGTCTCTTACTTATTTCTATCGCGGACGTGTTCAGCTTTCCATTGTTGTCCCTAAAACCCAGGGTCCGTTGGCCGCGGCGCCATCTAATGGGTCGCAGCGGAGTGCGCCCGGGAGGCCGAACAATCTGTGGCCGCTCAGGCGCGCGCAGTGTCAACACCTGAATATTCTTACACCGTGGTTGTAACCCACTGTTGTACGTAGGAGACTCACATAAAATGTGTAGTTCTGAAGCGTTCAAAGACGCAGGTTCAATTCCCGGCCAGCATTTCTCTGGGAGCGCTTAATGCAAAAAAAAAAAAAAAAGAAAAACAGTATGTATATTTTGATGCACGGCAATACCCGCACGTGGTCAAAATCCAGCTGCCTTCCACACTACGGAACATTTCATCACTTATATCGTGGCTTGCGTGTGTAAAACACGTGGGTTGAGTCCCAGACACAGCCGACCTAGTTGGCAGGGTTCCTTCATGTAACAAGCTCAGGCATGCAAACACGGACAGAAGAGAAGAGAACCAGATAACGGAAACGCCAAACCAGAACTTAATTATTTTCTTTGAAAGCACAGACAAGGGTCCGCCAGTCAGACGTGGTGTTGTCGCAAGCAGCGCCTGTCGCCGCACCGCGTCTCCTCGCAACACATGAATCCCGCGGGGCAGTCGTCGGTGCCGTCCACGTTTACGCGACACGCGTCCGGCTGCCGCAGCAGGGACACGCACACCAGCCGATTAGACAGCAGGCAGCGACGGAACGACGCTGGCGAGAACAAAACGAGAACGAAATAGGCACAATTACAAACAGGGTATCCCAAAGTAACTGCCCACCTCCCCGCCGCTTTATCGCATTGTCCTGGTCTCGTCCTTGTAGAGTTTTTTTTTTTTTTTGGTTTAAATTATGGTAACCATTCGTATTTTTCCACTTTTGTACGACCAAGGGATAGTGATCCCAATAGAATATAACTGTCTACGCACCCAGCTTTGTTGACCTCCTCCCCCATCGATCTATCTTTCTCTGAACTGTGTTCATTTCTTAACACACTCGCACCGCTTTCTTTGCAATAAAAGCTCTTCCCACAGAGACCATTGCACCGCTTTCCGCCGCTTGGTTCAGGTGGCTAAAACTCAAACAAATCACATTCATTTCTATCGTCAGACACGTGAGCACATGGTTACAGCAGCGTGGCGCACATAGCCGAAAAGCTTCACGTTTCTAAGTTTGGTGCAGGGGTGCAACAGCTGCGCCAATTGCGCCAAATTGATACAATTCCCCGGCTCTGCGCCGAGCTGCGCCAAAACCATCAAATTGGCGGAAACTGCGCCACGCTGCGCCAAAATGCCCGACCAGCCTCAAAATTTTCGCAGTTGCGCCAATTTCAGCGAGAAATGGAGTCCACGTTGGCCACCTGCAGTTTGCGTCATCAATCAATCCACGCGCGCAGACCCTGACGCTAAACCACGGTGTAAGATATGTACTCATTAGGTCAGGACACTCGCGAGACGCGATCGACCAGAAAAAGTGATAACGCCGCGCACCCATCGGTCCGCTGACCGCAGCGGATACCTATCGGCGGGACGACGCAACTTCAAGACAAAAATGCATTGCCGTAGCCACTAACGCTTCGCGGGAAATATGAACTTCCTAGTCGGCAAACGCGGCTATGGCATGTTAGCAACTAAAACTGGAAGCGTATGCCGCGTTTTCCGCGCGCGAACAAACTCTACGTGCTGCGAACACCGGCGTTGCCGGCGACCATGTTGGTTGCCACAGCGACGGCACATAAAACATTTTTCTGTCTTGAAGTTGCGTCGTCCCGGCAATAGGTATCCGGTGCCGTCGCCGCGCCAACGGGCACGCGCCGTTGTTACTTTATCTGGTCGAACGCGCCTTGCAAGCGAGCCGAGAATTATCCCACCCCATCGTGAAAGAAAAAAAAAGGGGGTGGGGGGCTGTAGCGGTGTTCGAAAATTTCCTGGCCTTGTTCTAACCCGTGCAGAACGCTGCTTAACCCCCGTATTCTAGAACGTCCCTTCACTCAACACTCCACCTTGACTTGAGAAAGTCGATGGGAGCGCCGTCTCTAGGCAGAAAAAGTCACTGCATACCAGCGATAATCTGCAGCGATTCATGAGAAGCGCTGCGTCATCTTGAGTCGAGCAGCGGCGCTGTGCTCAACTCGGTCAAGTGGAGAACGAAATTCTAGTCGAGGAGCGTTTGTGAATACGGGGGTAAGCCACCTTCGCCGCAGTACACTGGTGCCCTGCGGATAAGCGTAATAAGATTTGGAAGGGGCTGTCAGCACTATAGGCACCGGGCGGCCGTCGTACGGCGCCAGCGGCGCCCTCCCGAAAAAGCGCCCCTAGCGGCGGTAGCGAAAGCACTGGCATGTGAAGCAGACGACGCGGAGAAGGCTCTGCTACTTTCGGCAACGTATTCAAGTAGTAGCGGCGGCGTTTCTTTTTAGACAATCGCAAGCTGTAAGCAGTTTCGTTTGTCGCCCAATGCAAAGAGAAGCGGCAGCAACAGTATTTCTTGAACAAAGCACGAAGCGTTCGACTGTCGGACATTTGTTCAGATAACGGGGCCACTCGTCGGGCTCCAGGGAGACTCCCCCGCAGTCGTTTGTGGTCGTGGCAGCATTCAGTGGTTGCCAAGTCATCAAGAAAGGATGACACATGTTCTTTTCATGTCTTCACACCCAGGAGCACCGTCGGAACGTCAATCGACTAGGTTTCTTTGCGTGGTGCTGTGCTTTTATGCGTTTGCTTTCGTTTGGAGGCGGACCAGAGGCACGATGCCTCCTCCCTTTCGGGACTGCAAATGAGACCGGCCCGGTTGGCGAAAGTGTTGTAAAATAGACATCTTTGTATTTTAACTGCCAAACTCGCTGCTCCTCACTGTTGGGCTCCTGGCGGGAAGGCGAGTACTGACAGCGCACGTGCACTAATGGCGATGCCAGTTACATTGCGCTGCGGCTTTCAAGGCTTGACCAGCCGGCGTACGCGTTTTCATGCGTTTGCTCTAGAGAAGGGTCACCGCTTGCACGAAGCTGGCCACGTGCTTGACATCAAGGAATATAAAAGCGACAACGACTGCAAACTGCTTTGCAAGTGCACCCCGCAGACGAAGTTCAATGCGATAAGCTACGATGTGGAGCTAGATCTAGGTATCCCCATTCCTATTTTCTATTTTAAACGCAAAGCATTTCTTATCTCTATCTATAAATGCCTCTATTTCTCTGTCTAGCCGCCTACGTCTGGGCGCTCTCGTGGTCGCCTCCTTAAGTTGACATTAACCAAAATTGGCATAGGTGGGTACGAAAATAAGACGAACATGGCTGTCTGGTTGTGATATGGTGGTATGAGTAGCGCGAAAATCTTTCCAGTCACGTGCGGCACATACCGGGCGTATACCACGGGCCGCGGGATGCTGGTATGAGGCACAGGTGATTCACAGTGGATCGACCCAGGAACGGCGAGAACAGACATTGATAATTTAAGCGGGTGCATGTCCAAAAAATCCGGCATCAGCCACGAGAACCCGACGTATGCAAAGAATAGAAATCCAGATCCCAGCAGGAGTCGAAACCAGGTACTCTGAGCGGATATCAAATATTCTACCACAGAGCCAAGCCATGACTTGAAATTACTTTTGAAAAGATCCTATGCGCAAGAAAAATGTCGGTGCAACCAACGTCAATTGTGGTTGCAGTGATGGCTATCTAATTTCATCACAAGGTAATAAACATTACACATGTACTCATATGAAACAGACGTTACGTCGGCTTAACGCCAATCTTGGTTTTATTAAGACTTCTTGTTGGGCGAGTTGGTTAACATCAAAGGGGTACATGGTAGCGCAAACTTGGAAAATAGACACGAGAAAAGAAGTAGGAGGGAGCAGAAAGGTCGGACGCTCCCTCGTACTTGTTTTCTCGTGTCTTTATTTTCTAAGTTTGTGCTACTATGTACCCCTTTGATTTCAATGTTGGCTCCGCTTTTATAACCGTCAGATAAACATTACATATGTGCTCCTATGAATCTGCAAGCCATATTCAAGCGTTGCTCGACCCGGAGCAATACTCTGATCAACGCTACGCGTATGATATTCACAGCATCGGCACGAAATGTGAATCGCAACGTAGCGTGCGCTTCGTTTCAATAACACTGACGTCTGTTCTCTAACATGAGCGCTAACATTATGTCAGACCACAAGTTAGCCTTTAAGCGTCAGTGTAGTCGCATGCTTATTAAGCACACTATGTGCACACAACTCCATCTACAAAAACACGTCGATCCACCTCGTTACGCGTGACTTAAAGGGGAGCTCCGGTGCATTTTCGACCATACCGAGATAACGCCGTTTTCAAATAGTATTAACAGTCCTGCAACAGCTAGGGCGCTTCATTTTGCCGACACACTCGTCAATAATTTTAAATAAGCAATGAAAAACGAGTCAAAACCGAAACCGAAACGGGGAGCTGCTTCGTGCTCCATGCTGGGTACTCTATGACGTCATGGCGTCACCAAATCCGCTACACGCCACCACGGCGTAAACGTAAACATTGCTCACGTGCCTCTTCTTTCGCGGGAAAAGCAAACTGCCGATGTCTTCCGACGTGGAAACAAGCTGTGCCAGCTCGTCTGAACTGACCAGCGAGGAGTGCAGCTACATGAGCGCGGAAGCGTCGCCTGTGCTAGCGTCAGCGTCGCCTCGAAGAAAAAAATGCCCCCCACCTCCCCGAAGGGAATCGTGAGGAAATGCGAATGCATATCGCGCGCGCTTCACTCCATTTATATATGGTGGTTGTGGTTCGAAGAAGGAAAAGGCGCCTAATTTCTGCAGCCTGGTCGGGAGCACGGCACAGCGCCATTTTTTAAATGCGAATGCATTTCATAGTCGGGCTATGTCAGGCATCCGGCGTTGTGCGGCGTTGGCGTTGTCCGCGGCAGGTGTTTTCTCTCCGCTCTGAGTGGAGAGGAGGAGCGCGCTCTAACGCGTGAGGGCGCGCGCATCGCGGGAGCTCGGCGGAGCTATAAATGAAAAAAAAATTTAAAAAAATAAAAAAATAAAAAAAAACACAGAAAAAGCAAAAAAAATAATAATAAAAAAGGCGCTGCGCCGTGCTCCCGACCGGGCAGCAGAAATTAGGCGCCTTTTCCTTCTTCGAACCACAACCACCATATATAAATGGAGGGAAGCGCGCGCGAAATGCATTCGCATTTCCTCACGATTCCCCTTCGGGGAGGGGGGGAGGGGCTTTTTTATGTTTTTTTTCTGTTTTTTATTATTTTATTTTTTTTATTTTTTATTTTTTATTTTTTTTTCATATATAGCTCCTCCGAGCTCCCGCGATGCGAGCGCCCTCACGCACTAAAGCGCGCTCCTCCTCTCCACTCACTCTCCGCTACTACACTCTCGCCGCGGACAACGCCAACGCCGCACGACGCCGGATGCCTGACATAGCCCGACTATGAAATGCATTCGCATTTAAAAGCGCGCGCTGCGAGCAAGCGTCCGTCTGGGGGGGGACGAGAAAGGAGTACCTAGATACGTCACGTACACAGGGTGGCCCGCATTTGAAGGTATGATTCCGGAATTGGTTACCAATTTTTAAAACTCGTTCTCCGAAAAACTAAATTACTTACGGCTGTATAATTTGGCACATATCATCAGGGCACCGAAGAGCACTTATGTTTAAAGTTTTATTTAAATCGGTGAGTATCGAAAAATCGCCGGAGTTCCCCTTTAAAGCTAAAAAAAATGCAGCATAGACTCGCTGATTCGCATAAAATCGGTTCCCACAATACGTGGGATCTGCCGAATTTTTTCCTAATACTTTGTTATTCTGTCTATACGTTAACATTGTCCCCTAACATTAAAAAAAATAGAGCGTACGTCTCCCATTCCCTTCTCGTCTTTACTGGATGCTTCGCCGATTGCACTTGTTCCTCAGTTGTAGTTTTGCACGCCCCCCGTTCCTGGTAGGTTTTCCATTTATTTTAAATCCTTCGCCGACCCTTAAGATATTGTAATCTTCAGTCTTCGCGCACACGTAGATCTCGGCAGCGCACGACACAAGCGACGAGAGCACAATGAAGAGAAACGAACGTCCAGCCCCGCGCTCCCGCAGCAAGCGCCTGCGCCCTTTTCGGCACTCCCATTCCATTAGTTCCCCGTCGCCACCGAAAGAGGCGCCACCAGTCCCCGCGCCCAGTGCCTATAGTCACGGGGCGGCACATATGCGTGTATACGCCACATAATTGTGAGTACTAGTGTGGTCAGTGACGCCTAAAAAAGTTACTGGCAATCATTTGGAGCAGTATATGACACTTCTACAGCCCTAAAAAAAAAAAAAAGGAACAAAACTACGCCAGTTATTTTTTTTTCGCCACCCCTACTCCTCAGTGTTACGAATCCCCCAAAATTCAGGGTCGCCAGCTTGGCAGATCCACATTTGAATTCGCAGTCTGTCAAAGGATTTGACAGGTGCGGGAAATGCTAATGTGGACTTTATCATTGTTTGTTAAGTGGGGTGGTTCAAAATGTTACTTTTATTGAAGTAGCAGTGCTCATGTTCACTCTGCACGATTTAGGTGATGTTCAATGGTTTGTACATCTTTTTTTTTAAATGTAAGCCTCTTTTATACTGCTCCAAATTTTGTCTTTCGTGATAAAAAATGGATGTTTTTTCCTCGTAATCTGCTCCAAATTTGGATTTTAGTGCTCCAAAAGTAACATTTTGCTGCTCCAAAAATTGCTCCAAATTCTATTTCGGCTGTTGCACCCCTGTTGGTGCTGAAGTGTGCTCAAGTGCTCTTGGAGTTGTTGGGTGCGGGCCTAACCAAGCAGTGACGGGTTACCATCGACTCACAGTCACACCGGTGCTCGGTTTGGCAAAGTAAAAGTTAGCACTCACGTTTCATCGCTCGCGAGGTGGTCGGGACCACGAACAATGCCAACACAAGTAGAGGAATTGCAAGCCCATGCATTGCCAGGCCCAGGCGAGTGGTCATCACAGGTGCTGAGGAATCGACAAAAGAGAGAAAGAAAAAAAATGTGGTGCTATCGTTCAGCAGTTGATTATTCGGCCGATAGATTTATTCACCTAGGAATTCAAGACCTGAGAGCAGCGCCACCAGACACGCAGTTACGATGTACCGTGGAATAATTCGAGGCTACGCATCTGGGTCTTGTTTTTTTAACACGAAAGTTTTATATGCCGGGGTTTGCAAAGATTTCAGTGGCGCATTTCCGTCACGGAAATGACGTCAATATGTACAAGAGCAGATGACAATGAAAAAGTACCGTCAACGGGCATCGAACACATGACTGCTATGTCGGCAACAACAGATGCCGGGCACGCTATCTACGGCGCCACGGTCACATGCTCTGGAGGCTTTACGAACGCGCCTTTTATATCTCACATTTTCCTCTCACAGTGCTCTTGGTCGGCGGGGTGTTGTCGCCCTCTGGAAGCGCCGAGGCAAAGTAATTCATCATTACTCTGGCCTCCGCGATTAGCACCTGCAACGCGTGTTGCTACTCGTACTCCCATTCGGCGCGTTTTCAGTAGAAGTGCAAGTGTGTAAACGCCTTAACACTCGGGAGATGGCGACCTTAGCCCAAGCGTCGGCCTCGCTCATAGCATCCATCCAAACTAAAAATAGCTCTGCAACGCGCGCCTGCCCTGAAAGAAATAGAAAAGACCTGGCTGAGCTTGTTTTATGTACTTTGGAAGCACACGGGGGTGGGCTGGACTTCACATGCGAAGTTCCTCAAAAGGAATCGTTGCGTTTCTTAGATATCAATGTCAGAATATTTCCAAATCACGTTTGCTGAGAATGCCAACTGTTAGCCTGTGTTAGATTATGCATCCAGCCATACTGCGCTGGTAAAGAGAGCGTTTCCTTCTCCGGCCATAAGCGCAGCCTTATCTAAGCCGTGCTTACATATGGTGACTGACAGCGTAAAAACACAAGTAGACAGGCTTCTTTCAGTTGGATTTCTGAAATCCGTCATCTCATCGCTGTGTGAAAAATTGCTGAAGAAAGTAAAACAAAAACCAAGAGAAACCAGAAAGACAGAAATAAAAGAAAAGAGTGGCTGTCATCCCATATTTTCATAATATATGTCATGGCTTGAAAAAAGTTTGAAAAAAAATATAATGTGCACGTGGTTCTATCAACCGCGCGCAAAGTTGGCCAGATTTGTAGGTTGACAGACGAACGCCTTAGCGAAATGTCAAGATGTCAATTATAAGGAGACGGGCACGCGCAGGAATACACGCAAATAAATTTGTAGAATGCTCTGTGGGCGTGGTGTATAGGCTTCCTTTAACGAGTGGGCACAGTTACATAGGACAAACTGGACGTTGTTTCAATAACAGGTTAGGAGAACATAAGGATGACTTATGCAAAGGGAAAAGTTCGAACGTTGTGATGCACTGTAAAAGTTGCGGCTGCCAGCCTCAAATGCAGGCCGAGAGTGTGTTGGAACGCTATAAAGACAAACTAACACAGGAAATCGCTGAGGCGTATTATATTTGGAAATTTGACTATGAATGCGTGAGTCAGCCTTCAGTGGCTTTGCATGAAAAAGAATTCGCGTTTTTGGATCAGTGTTAGTCTGTTAATCGTTATCATTGTACCTTCGTTTCGTCGGTCATTCCACCGAAATGTGTGACGTTACTGCCGTCTGCTTTATAGAAGATTTTACCTGTTTGTATATATATATATATATATATATATATATATATATATATATATATATATATATATATATATATATATATATATATATATATATATATATATATATATATATATATAACTCCTGACGAAGGGAGGTCCCCTCTAGAAACTGTTGGGAACTAAATAAATATTTATATCCTTGTTGACAACGCCTCCGTTGTGTTACAACCCATTGCTGAACCAAGACATCTGGCCCATCGAACTATTATTCTCATTGATATTGCCACGCGCGTTTCTTTCACTGTATTCGGTTTCCACCCACAAATACTATCAGCAGTACTCGGCGCAGACCGCGCCTTATTGTTCCAGAAGCTTCTCGCTTGTAGTAGATCGTTCTGTTAAGATTGCACGCAAGACGCTTACACTCAAGATTATTCCAGAGCTTGCGCGACGACTAGTGATAAGGCTAGAATGATCGACGCGTGCATTATAAAAGCCGGCGCGTTCCAACGAGGTTCAGTTGTTCGACGGCCGACGCTCCGTTCGCCGCTATCTGTGCCAGTGTGCATAGCTGTAATCTGACTTTACGTTTCACGGCCACGAGTTCGGCCAAATAAACAGTTTCTTCTTTGACCCGCTGACTGTTGCCTTCGTCGACGTCACGACCACGTGACATCTGGTGGAGGTGCTTCCCGGTCCATGTACCGAACGCCCCCCCTCCAGCCGTGAGCCGAGCCCACTCCGTGAAAAGGACATCGACGCCGACGCTGAGCAGCGAACCAGCCGCAGGCAACAAGGGCTACCTCCAGAGTTCGGGCCCCTACCGGATAAGACTCGAAAGTCCAAGGCCACGACCACTACTGCGACAACTATGGCAGCCACTGCACCAACTCCCGGAACGGTCGTGATGCAGCAGCCAAGGGAGCCACCGACTTTCCGTGGATCATCTTTTGAAGACCCGGAGACGTGGCTGGAGACGTACGACCGAGTGGCCAGCCTCAACCACTGGGACACGGAAGAGAAGCTACGTCGCGTCTACTTCTACTTGGAAGGCACGGCAAGAACCTGGTTTGAGAACCGCGAGTCAGCACTTCAAACCTGGGATATCTTCCGCGGCGCATTCCTGGGCACGTTCACGAGCGTCGCCCGCAAGGAAAGGGCCGCTTCTTCGCTGGAGACACGGGTGCAACTACCAAATGAGAAAGTGGCGATCTTCGTGGAAGAAATGACGCGGCTGTTCCGGCACGCTGACCCCAACATGCCCGAGGAGAAGAAGGTCCGTTTGCTCATGCGAGGGGTCAAGCAAGAACTATTCGCTGGGCTGATGCGGAATCCACCGACGACCGTCCAGGAATTCCTGTCGGAAGCAACAGCGATCGAGAAGACGCTGGAAATGCGAACCCGCCAGTACAATCGCCCAACGAGTCAAGACAGCCCAGCCGTTTATGCTCTCGACGACTTGCGCGAAACGATCCGAGCGATCGTGCGGGAGGAACTGCGCAAGCTGTTACCCTCACCGCAGTCGCAAGTGGACTCCATCGCAGAGATCGTTCGAGAGGAAATCCAGCAGTCGATGGGCACCTCTGAACCGCCACGGCCCCAGCCGCAAGCCATGAGCTACGCAGCTGCAGCCCGACGCTACGCTCCCGCTCCACGCCCACGTCAAGAGGTCGCACCGCCGCATTTCCGCCGCCAGACAGCGCCGCCACCACCACCGACGCCATACCGTCCACCCGCCGGCCAGCACTACGCTCCGAGGAAGACCGACGTTTGGCGTGCCCCTGACAACCGCCCGCTCTGCTACCATTGCGGGGAGGCCGGCCACACGTACCGCCGCTGCCAGTACTGACAGATGGGGCTGCGCGGATTCGCCGTCAACGCGCCGCGTCCGCAGCCAGGCGAACGGCCTCGCGACATCGACGACTACATCACCGGAACACAGTGGACACCCCGACGACCTTCCCGCTCGCCGTCGCCCGGCCGCTACATGTCACCGCACCGCGGGCAGTACACTGGCCCAAACCGGGGCCGGTCGCCTAGTCCGTATCCGGGAAACTAAGGGCAGCAACGGATGGAGGTGCGGTTGCTGTACGACGAAATGCCGAAGATCCTCCGCGGCCGCCGATGACGACAACGCGACGAGACCTGCAGAACACGACGCGAAGCAGACGAAGCCCTGCCGGCGAAACGTCGCGGACCGGCGAAGACGTGACGACGCAACAACGAGGCAGCGCAACAAATCGACGCAGCCGAGACCCGACGCCGCGACCCAACCGCAACGCACGACGACGAACCAGCGACCTCGACGTAATATTCGACGGCCACAACGTCACCGCTCTCGTCGACACTGGAGCCGACTATTCCGTCGTCAGTGGGCCTTTCGCGACGAAGCTGAAGAAAGTGAAGACTGCTTGGCAAGGCCCTGAAATCCGGACCGCTGGCGGTCATCTAATAACGCCGGCCGGTGTTTGCACAGCAAGAGTCACCATCAATAACCGGACTTATCCCGCCAGTTTCCTAATCCTACAGCACTGCTCCAGGGATGTGATACTCGGGATGGACTTCCTAAGTGAACATGGCGCCGTGATCGACCTGAGGTCTGAGTCAATAACCCTAACCTCAGAAAACGAACTGCCGCCCCACACGACGCCAGCGACCCATGCTTTAAATTTGATAGATGAGCACGTCACCGTTCCGCCTTTCTCCAGCGTCATCATTTCGGTCGGCAGCGAAGAACCGATAGACTTGGAAGGCGTCATCGAGGGCGACCAGCACCTGCTTCTTAACCGTCAGATTTGCGTCGCAAGAGGCATCGCCGAGCTGCATGATGGCAAAGCTAAAGTTATGCTTACAAATTTCAGCCACGAATACAGGCACCTCAACATTGGTACGACGGTCGCCTTCATGAATGAATTCGTAGACGCCAGCAACGCTTTCACCCTCAGCGACGCCACGGAACCTGCTTCGACGAATCGAGGTCCCCAACCAGTTTTCGACGTGAATCCGAGCCTTCCGAAGAACAAGCAATGCCAGCTCGAAGCCCTGCTCCTGCGATTCAGGGACTGCTTCTCGTCGTCGTCAAGGATCCGACAGACTCCACTCGCTAAACATCGCATTATAACAGAAGAAAGCGCCCGCCCAATCCGCCAAAGCCCGTATCGAGTTTCGACACGTGAACGTGAAGCCGTTAAGAAACAGGTCGACGAAATGCTACGCGACGACATCATTCAGCCGTCCAAGAGTCCATGGGCGTCACCCGTGGTCTTAGTGAAGAAGAAGGACGGAACCCTACGCTTCTGCGTCGATTATCGTCGCCTGAACAAAATCACGAAGAAGGACGTGTATCCTCTCCCACGCATAGACGACGCCCTGGATCGACTCCACAACGCGATGTACTTTTCGTCGATAGACCTCAAGACCGGGTATTGGCAAATCGAAGTCGACGAGAGAGACCGAGAGAAGACTGCCTTTATCACACCAGACGGCCTCTTCGAATTCAAGGTCATGCCCTTCGGTCTGCTCGGCACCTGCGACGTTCCAACGTGTTATGGACACTGTACTCGCCGGCTTGAAGTGGCAGACCTGCCTTGTGTACTTGGACGACGTCGTTGTGTTTTCTTCGAACTTCGACGAACATCTCCGGCGCCTTGAAGCTGTACTTCAAGCAATCAAGGCCTCCGGACTCACCCTGAAGCCAGAAAAGTGCCGCTTCGCATACGAGGAACTTCTTTTCTTGGGTCACGTCATCAGCAAGTCTGGAGTTCTCCCCGACCCACGGAAAACAGCTGCCATCGCTGCCTTCCCGCCGCCAACCGACAAGAAGGCCGTACGCCGATTTCTCGGCTTGTGCGCCTATTATAGACGCTTCGTCAAGGAATTTTCACGCATCGCCGAGCCACTAACTCAGCTCACGAAGAACGACGTGGAATTCAAGTGGGAAACGGCGCAAGTCGAAGCATTTCAAGAATTGAAACGACGCCTGCAGACGCCTCCAATACTTGCGCATTTCGACGAACACGCCGACACGGAAATCCACACCGACGCAAGCAGCGTAGGACTCGGCGCCGTTCTTGTCCAGAGAAATGCCGGCGTGGAAAGGGTTATCAGTTATGCTAGCCGGTCGCTATCCAAGGCAGAAGCCAACTATTCCACAACAGAAAAGGAGTGCCTTGCCATCATCTGGGCAACGTCAAAGTTTCGCCCCTACCTCTACGGCAGGCCCTTCAAAGTTGTGAGCGACCACCACGCCTTGTGTTGGCTAGCTAACCTGAAGGACCCTTCAGGTCGTCTCGCCAGATGGAGTCTGAGACTTCAAGAATTCGACGTTACCGTCGTTTACAAGTCCGGACGAAAACACTCTGAAGCCGACTGCTTGTCTCGCGCCCCCGTCGACCCGCCGCCGCAGGATGACCAGGAGGATGACTTCTTCTTGGGAACCATAAGTGCCGACGACTTCGCCGAACGACAGCGAGCCGACCCGGAACTCAGGGGCCTTGTGGACTACCTCGAAAGCAAGACCGCCATTGTTCCAAAGGCATTCAAGCGAGGACTCGCGTCGTTTTTCTTGCGAAACGGCATTCTCCTAAAGAAGAATTTCTCGCCACTTCGAGCCAACTACCTTCTCGTAGTGCCCTCAGCCTTGCGACCAGAAGTCCTGCAGGCTCTACACGACGACCCGACGGCTGGACACCTCGGACTTTCCCGCACGCTCGCCAGAGTACAGGAAAAGTACTTCTGGCCGCGTCTTGCCGCCGACGTCGCCCGCCACGTAAGGACGTGCCGAGACTGTCAGCGACGAAAAACACCGCCCACAAGACCAGCAGGCTTCCTTCAGCCGATCGAGCCTCCTCGGCGACCGTGCCAGCAGATCGGGATGGACCTCCTGGGGCCGTTCCCAACGTCGACTTGCGGAAATAAATGGATCGTGGTAGCTACCGACTACCTCACCCGCTACGCCGAAACAAAGGCCCTGCCTAAAGGCAGTGCCGCCGAGGTAGCCAAGTTCTTCGTTGAGAACATCGTCCTTCGACACGGCGCCCCAGAGGTTCTCATCACCGACAGAGGTACGGCGTTTACGGCTGACCTAACTCAGGCGATCTTGGGATACAGCCACACAAGCCACCGCCGGACCACCGCCGGACCACCGCGTACCACCCACAGACCAACGGCCTCACCGAGCGTCTTAATAAGACCATTGCCGACATGCTGGCCATGTACGTCGATGTCGAACACAAGACGTGGGACGCCATCCTCCCGTACGTGACCTTCGCGTACAACACGGCCATACAAGAAACGACGCAGATGGCGCCATACAAGTTGGTATACGGACGGAGCCCGGCAACGACGCTCGACGCCATGTTGCCAAACGTCACCGACGAAGCAAACATCGACGTCACCGCCTACCTACAGCGCGCCGAAGAAGCCCGACAACTAGCCCGCCTCCGCATCAAGAATCAACAGACGACCGATAGCCGCCGCTACAATCTTCGACGACGCTTCGTGGAATACCAGCCCGGCGATCGTGTTTGGGTGTCGACGCCGATACGCCGACGCGGACTAAGTGAAAAACTTCTGCGACGGTACTTCGGACCGTACAGGGTACTTAGACGTCTCGGCACACTCGACTACGAGGTTGTCCCCGACGGCATTACGAACTCTCAACGGCGCCGTGCGCGACCTGAAGTCGTCCATATGTCGTGCGCCTCAAGCCGTTTTACGCGCGTTAGTGAACCTGAGGACTCTACTTTTTTTCATTGGACTTTCTTGCTTGTGCTTATTGTTTATTGCGCTTTCTTGATTTATTTATTGTTGCATGCATTTTTCCCCCCGTGTTCTGTTTTAAGCATTGGGACGATGCTTTTTCAGAGGGGGGGCATTGCCACGCGCGTTTCTTTCACTGTATTCGGTTTCCACCCACAAATACTATCAGCAGTACTCGGCGCAGACCGCGCCTTATTGTTCCAGAAGCTTCTCGCTTGTAGTAGATCGTTCTGTTAAGATTGCACGCAAGACGCTTACACTCAAGATTATTCCAGAGCTTGCGCGACGACTAGTGATAAGGCTAGAATGATCGACGCGTGCATTATAAAAGCCGGCGCGTTCCAACGAGGTTCAGTTGTTCGACGGCCGACGCTCCGTTCGCCGCTATCTGTGCCAGTGTGCATAGCTGTAATCTGACTTTACGTTTCACGGCCACGAGTTCGGCCAAATAAACAGTTTCTTCTTTGACCCGCTGACTGTTGCCTTCGTCGACGTCACGACCACGTGACAATATATATATATATATATATATATATATATATATATATATATATATATATATATATATATATATATATATATGTGTGTGTGTGTGTGTGTGTGTGTCGTGTACAATAAATCAGTTGGTAGTCGGCGCTCGTATGCGTCCCTCGTTGCCTTCCGTTTCTCGCTGTAACGTCTTTGCTTCAGCACTTCCGTGCTTGCGCTGCAAACCCTTTCAATATGCAATAATGATACGTGTGGGCGTGGCATGCTGTGCGAGTGTCTGCCGTGACTTTCCACGACTTTTACTTTAAAACTTCATCTGCTTTCAGCGCAATTTTTTTTATGCCCGAAAACGTGAACTTCAACTGCGCTCGTTATGGCTTTTAAACAAACCACCGTGCGCCGTCATAATTTCCAGGTATACTTATGGAAACTCAGGCATTCGAGAAACGTGTATGGCCGGCCTGAAATTTTGTACATCAGTATAACAGCCAAGCACATTAAAGGTCATAGATCATAAGAAGAAAAAAAATCACCGACGGTTACGATACTGCGATGTCAGTGCACGTTAAAGAACACCAGATGGTCAAAATTTCCGGAGCCCTCCACTATACGGCGTCTCTCATAATCATATAGTGGTTTTTGGACGTAAAACCCCAGATATTATTATTACGATACTGCCTAGTGCGAATTCTGAGCGCAGCTTCGTGTTGGGGCAGCGCCACCTGTGTTTGAAGTTTTGGCTATCCGTAGTGTAGCAATTTAACATTCGTGACATATCGCCACAAAAACTGCCAGCGCTCGAGTGCTACGCACACCACTGTGTGCAATGCAGGCGTCGCGAACCAAGCGAAACGCCGGCAGCCCCGTTGCGATAAGCGAAGGCAGCCGCAGTGCACGTGCCAGCCCTGCATGCGCATTAGCTCCGACCGAGAAGCCAGCGCGCGTGACTGAAGAAAGCGAGGTTAGAGGCCAGCGGCTCGTGATGTCGACATACTGCGCGTTTGCTCTATTTCGCCCTCGTTCACTCGCTTTCGCCCTCGGTAGCCGACGCCAGCGAACAACTGCGACGTCGCTCAACGCAGGAACGGGCGCCTAAGAGCTGAGCTCTAGAAGAAGGCGCCAGTATGAACATTTGATACAGTAAGAAGAACTTCCGAGGGGTCTCGCCATTTCATGCGGGGAACTTTCATAAAGTGCGAAGCTATTGCTGCGATTTGAATACAAAATATGTTGAGTGTACACGCATCACGTGTAGCGTGATTAATTTACGAAGCGCGAGGAAGATTGTTACTGGGGTGATCACCATGTTTTGCGTGGTATCTAATCATAGTTTCTTATTTGTGGAAGTACGAGCGAATCGTTTCAAATATGGGAGCGTTAGCCTGATAAGTAATTACAAGCAACGTTACGCACTATCTCACAATTCCCCAAAAAACAAATCCTGCCGCTTTTTTTTCTCTCGTCTCTTCAGGCTCATGTAGGAAGTAGCCTACATTTACAATTACAAAATATGTGTACTAGGAGCAACTGCAGCAGTATGCATGGTACAGTCGCATACAGTCTTCACGTGAGCAAGAAAATATATATTACCCGAAAATTGTACGACCCGTAGCAGAAACCTCCGAAAATGTATGTAAATGTGTGCACGTGGTGACTAATAAAGTAAGAAAGGTACGCATGGCATCACAATTTCAAGAGCACGAGAAAAATGATGGGTTTCAGAAGACCGTATTCGGCGACAATTGCATAGGTTCACTTGGCAACATGTATCGAAAGGATCGGGATGTAAAAACTTACCATCCGAGAAACGCACCGTTCAAAGCAAGCTACGAATGTATCAGAGTAGGCGCATGCGGTGGCAAATTCATTATCAAATGTTCACGTGGAGCCGAATGACACTGATTTGCAAAGTACGCTCTGTGGAGCAGCATCACTGGACGCCACACAAACCGAAGCCTGCGCACTTTGATTGAGCAGCGATAAAATAGGTAGTCAATTTCCGCTAAAGTTTCTTTTGCAAATTCTGAACGGCTGCGGGCATTTAACTCATAGTCGTGGTTTGTTTCAATGCTATTTACGCTACTTGATTCCTATCTAATGCTTTGAGTTTTGGAAATACTGACGAAAGCCCTGTTTGGCAATGAGAAAACATTTTTCGAAGCATAAATAAAGCGATAAAAGTGTGGTATGAGCACTGGCCGGTTTGATTTTTGTGAAGTTTCAGTATTCCATACGACAAGTACTATCCGGAAATTAATTACAAAATTTTATAATTACCTTTACCATTGCTCCACTAAGCGATGTCAGTCGGGCTTGCTCATTACTAGGGGTGTGCGAATATTCGAAAATTTTGAATAACGAATCGAACAGCACTGTATTCGATTCGGTACTCGAATCGAATAGTGCATATTCGAAAATATTAGAAATACCGAATATTTTTCGAATATTTTTCGAATAATCAGCACTCACGTCAGAAGCCCAAAACAGAGAAAGTCTTGAAACAGCTAAAGGTTATTTTTCTTCTTTCAATCCCTCAAGTGATCCGCACGCAGCCCAAGCTTTTACGA